>JASEVX010000007.1:31342467-31464827 GCA_031761405.1 Serripes groenlandicus
ATCAAGCATGAAACATATTACAGTCAAACCGGTGTTTAAAGACAATCCATGGGAAGTAAGCAGTCTGGACTTGGTTCACAGGAGGTCTTAAATTGTAAATAAATATATGAATAAAGTAAAGTAATAACCTTTATATAGGCAATTAGTATTTGGGAAACTAATAAACGTATGACCGCTGTAGACAGGGAATTGCTATTCGAAGGTGGTATTAAGCGCAGGTTCGACTGTATGTTTTGTTTGTAAATGAGGTAAGGTATAACTACAATTCCACAAAACTCGGTGGAGGGGTTGGGAGGGTTTTGGGAGTTGCTCACTTCGTGTACATTAGTTTTCATAGGGAAGCAGTCATTGATTGCCTAAATAAAGAAATTTGTAAATCAAAGCAAAGGTAATTTGATTACCCAAAAAAAGCGATTTGTTTACTCTTTATGTTATCAAGGATCGATCGGCCGAGATAAAGGGTCGAAAACAGCAATGATTCAGAACGTCCACATCGTTCATTTACTGTCATGGACGATGGAGATACGCCCATTGTTTTTTTTTTCTATATTCGATCCGCGACTAACGATTTCGGGTCGAAATACATCAGAGAAAAACGACGATTCGGATGCATATGAACAGTGTCTCCAGTGAGTTCACTGTCCGCGTATATGTTAAACCTTTCCCTCTTACAACAAATCTGCAGCAGACGACTTCGAAAACATGTGGACAAAAGTATAGAAAAACCCTATAAATGATTGTATATTTTCTGTGGAAAACATTGCGTCAAAAGGAGAAATTGCACGTTTTGTGCAATTTCTTCTTTTGTCACTATGTTTTCAAAAAGAAACCATTGTGGCAAAAGGAGATATTGCTCGTTTTTGAGAAATTTCTTCTGTTTTCGCTATGTTTTCAAAAAGCCGTCTTCTTCAGAGGCGTCAAAAAGCTTCTATATGTGGGAACGCGTTAAATATAGAACAAAATGCATATTCCGACAAAAACTTAACTTTTTTAGTAGACCTATGCATCTCAAGACTTGTTGTACGCCAAAATAAATTGAAACGATTTCCGATCGGAGACCATGCGGAGACACACGTATCGCTGCGCATTTACGTTGTATTTACATTTATTTACACTTTTTATTTGAAATTCGAAAAGGTCGTTAACTCAATGGTTGATAACCATGTTCATGATATGATATTTTGAAAATCGTCTGCTTTTAAAATATCTGAGTAAATAAAGTGTAATATCTCGAAAGGTTAATGTATTATTTTGAGATACACTGATGAAAATATGTTGGAAATTTATGAAATGTTCATTTGGTACAATTTCTCCTTTTCCCGCCACGTTTTAATAACTTGCCTGCTGCTAAGGAGTCAAATTTCGTCTGTTTCAGGCAAAGTATTAGTAACATGTAAATTATGATTTTAAAGGGGGTGAACAAATGCTGGGATAGGTAAACAATATCAACTATGTGATGTGAAAACAACCGAAAATCTTATCTTAAATTAAAAGGGGAAAACACTCCATGATCATTGTTACCTTCCCATAAAATCCATACTGTTGACTGTCATCCGTCACCTGTTATTTAATACGTATATCTATGTAGTGTTGTTGTTAAAAAGCGGTACCCATCAAACATAAATATCTTTAAAAAACCGAATGTGTCACTTGAATAGAAGTTCTTTGAATCCGCTTCATCAGCTCAAAGTATGAATTTTCCAAATGTTTAACCCTTTCCCTCATATAGACGCTTTCTGACGCCTCTGCAGCAGACGGCTTTTTGAAAACATAGTGACAAAAGAAGAAATTGCACAAAACGTGCAATTTCTCCTTTTGCTACAATGTTTTCCACTTTTAGTCATAGGTTATCCATTCAATTATAGAGATTTTCTTTTTTGTTGGCAAAACATGTTCAAAGTCGTCTGCTGCAGAATTGTCGTATGAGGGAAAGGGTTAACTAAACAAATGAAATAAAGCAATAATATGTTAATTTAGATATATGTTTAGCATTTGTGTCTATATATTGTCTATTACAAATATGTTGTACGATATATCTCTAATTAAATAAGTGTAAAATCAAATCTAAGTCATTTTTCCTATTTGATCCAAAGACAAAAACAATTCCTTATTTAACTAATATGTCAAGTAAACAGTTATTTAGATTAGATACGTTCCTAATATTATCGGTAATTTATTGATTCATGGAATGATGTTTTGTTTTATGTTGTAAGATAGACACATCTCTTTTATATGTGCACGTTAACCCTTTTTCACATAAAACAATTTTGCAGCAGACGATTTTGATAACAACGTTGCACATATGTGGAAAATACAGATAAATGAAAGTAGGATTATTAAATGGAGGTAAATATTGTGGCAAAAGGAGATATTGTTCATCATGAGCAATTTCTCCTTTTGTCATAATGTTTTTAAAATTTCGTTTGCTGTCGAGACGTCAGAACGCGTCTGAATGTGGGAAAAGGTTAAGAAAGGTCATCTATGAATCAGAACTTGGTGTTTGTACCACACAAGTAAAAAGAGCAAAACATGTCTTTCTCAAATGTTTATGTTTGATGTTCCATAAAGCATATGTCTTTGTTTGGTAATACATTTTACGAGTTATTCGTAAAAGAGAAATAACATAGAAATAAAGCGTTTTAACATTTATATGCAGAGCAGAAAAGAGCAGAAAATTTAATTTCAACTTAAGCATATACATCTCATGGATAATATACACATATGCTTGCAGAAACTGTTGAAACAATAAAACAATGGAAATTTAGTTATAAAATAAGTAAAATTTAAATTTATATATTAATCTATTAATACATGGAAATAATACTAAAGATGACATACCAAAGGTTTTGTAAATGACGCTTTCAACATGGTGGCACACACGTGGTTCTTGTCGATCTTAAGAGCATCTTCTATGTCGTGTAGACCCTGAAATAATAGAGGATAAGTGTGTGTCTCGGTGTAAGATCGGAATGTTGTTTAACTTCAGCTATGCTTCCTTCGAATGGATATAGTAATTTTGAATTTCACCAATGGACATGTAATTACGCCAATCTTCGATGCGGGATTTCATACTTCGATTCCCGATCGAATCATACCAAAGACTTTAAAACTGGTAGAAATACCTTCCCTCATTGGCGCTCAGGGTGTCGGGGATAGCATAACGATTGATTCATCGGTGTAATATTGAATGTCGGGGATAGCATAACGATTGATTCATCGGTGTAATATTGAATGTCGGGGATAGCATAACGATTGATTCATCGGTGTAATATTGAATGTCGGGGATAGCATAACGATTGATTCATCGGTGTAATATTGAATGTCGGAGATAGCATAACGATTGATTCATCGGTGTACTATTGAATGTCGGGGATAGCATAACGATTGATTCATCGGTGTAATATTGAATGTCGGGGATAGCATAACGATTGATTCATCGGTGTAATATTGAATGTCGGGGATAGCATAACGATTGATTCATCGGTGTAATATTGAATGTCGGGGATAGCATAACGATTGATTCATCGGTGTAATATTGAATGTCGGGGATAGCATAACGATTGATTCATCGGTGTAATATGGACTGCCGGGGATAGCATAACGATTGATTCATCGGTGTAATATTGAATGTCGGGGATAGCATAACGATTTATTCATCGGTGTAATATTGAATGTCGGGGATAGCATAACGAGTGATTCATCGGTGTAATATTGAATGTCGGGGATAGCATAACGATTGATTCATCGGTGTAGTATTGAATGTCGGGGATAGCATAACGATTGATTCATCGGTGTAATATTGAATGTCGGGGATAGCATAACGAATGATTCATCGGTGTAATATTGAATGTCGGGGATAGTATAACGATTGATTCATCGGTGTAAGGTTGCATGTCGGGGATAGCATAACGATTGATTCATCGGTGTAATATTGAATGTCGGGGATAGCATAACGATTGGTTCATCGGTGTAATATTGAATGTCGGGGATAGCATAACGATTGATTCATCGGTGTAATATTGAATGTCGGGGATAGCATAACGATTGATTCATCGGTGTAATATTGAATGTCGGGGATAGTATAACGATTGATTCATCGGTGTAAGGTTGCATGTCGGGGATAGCATAACGATTGATTCATCGGTGTAATATTGAATGTCGGGGATAGCATAACGATTGATTCATCTGTGTAATATTGAATGTCGGGGATAGCATAACGATTGATTCATCGGTGTAATATTGAATGTCGGGGATAGCATAACGATTGATTTATCGGTGTAATATTGAATGTCGGCGATAGCATAACGATTGATTCATCGGTGTAATATTGAATGTCGGGGATAGCATAACGATTGATTCATCGGTGTAATATTGAATGTCGGGGATAGCATAACGATTGATTCATCGGTGTAATATTGAATGTCGGGGATAGCATAACGATTGATTCATCGGTGTAATATTGAATGTCGGGGATAGCATAACGATTGATTCATCGGTGTAATATTGAATGTCGGGGATAGCATAACGATTGATTCATCGGTGTAATATTGAATGTCGGGGATAGCATAACGATTGATTCATCGGTGTAATATTGAATGTCGGGGATAGCATAACGATTGATTCATCGGTGTAATATTGAATGTCGGGGATAGTATAACGATTGATTCATCGGTGTAATATTGAATGTCGGGGATAGCATAACGATTGATTCATCGGTGTAAGGTTGCATGTCGGGGATAGCATAACGATTGATTCATCGGTGTAATATTGAATGTCTGGGATAGCATAACGATTGATTCATCGGTGTAATATTGAATGTCGGGGATAGCATAACGATTGATTCATCGGTGTAATATTGAATGTCGGGGATAGCATAACGATAGATTCATCGGTGTAAGGTTGCATGTCGGGGATAGCATAACGATTGATTCATCGGTGTAATATTGAATGTCGGGGATAGCATAACGATTGATTCATCGGTGTAATATTGAATGTCGGGGATAGCATAACGATTGATTCATCGGTGTTATATTGAATGTCGGGGATAGCATAACGATTGATTCATCGGTGTAAGGTTGAATGTCGGGGATAGCATAACGATTGATTCATCGGTGTAATATTGAATGTCGGGGATAGCATAACGAGTGATTCATCGGTGTAATATTGAATGTCGGGGATAGCAAAACGATTGATTCCTCGGTGTAATATTGAATGTCGGGGATAGCATAACGATTGATTCATCGGTGTAATATTGAATGTCGGGGATAGCATAACGATTGATTCATCGGGGTAATATTGAATGTCGGGGATAGTATAACGATTGATTCATCGGTGTAAGGTTGGATGTCGGGGATAGCATAACGATTGATTCATCGGTGTAATATTGAATGTCGGGGATAGCATAACGATTGATTCATCGGTGTAATATTGAATGTCGGGGATAGCATAACGATTGATTCATCGGTGTAATATTGAATGTCGGGGATAGCATAACGATTGATTCATCGGTGTAATATTGAATGTCGGGGATAGTATAACGATTGATTCATCGGTGTAAGGTTGCATGTCGGGGATAGCATAACGATTGATTCATCGGTGTAATATTGAATGTCGGGGATAGCATAACGATTGATTCATCGGTGTAAGGTTGCATGTCGGGGATAGCATAACGATTGATTCATCGGTGTAATATTGAATGTCGGGGATAGCATAACGATTGATTCATCGGGGTAATATTGAATGTCGGGGATAGCATAACGATTGATTCATCGGTGTAATATTGAATGTCGGGGATAGCATAACGATTGATTCATCGGTGTAATATTGAATGTCGGGGATAGCATAACGATTGATTCATCGGGGTAATATTGAATGTCGGGGATAGCATAACGATTGATTCATCGGGGTAATATTGAATGTCGGGGATAGCATAACGATTGATTCATCGGGGTAATATTGAATGTCGGGGATAGCATAACGATTGATTCATCGGTGTAAGGTTGAATGTCGGGGATAGCATAACGATTGATTCATCGGTGTAATATTGAATGTCAGGGATAGCATAACGATTGATTCATCGGTGTAAGGTTAAATGTCGGGGATAGCATAACGATTGATTCATCGGTGTAATATTGAATACTACCAAGAGTACTGGTAATTTACGCAATAATCGCCGTGACATAACTGAAATACTGTTGAGAACGACGTAAAACCCCAATTGTTATAAAAAATGCCAGTACTTCACACAACGGTCTTTCGAAACACCTGGCTGCTTTTCCACATATACTGTTAGCTCATTGGTTGGAGACGAACGACGCGTGTTTCATAGACTTACATGGACGCACACGTTTTTGTTGATGTATACCTTTGTCATAGACTTATATATGCGTAGTATGGATGGGCTGGTGGTGGGTGGGTGGGGGGGGGGGGGGGGGGGGGGCAGGGGCAAATATTCCCAGCATACTACATGTGAATTAAAAAAAAATGTATTAACAGAATGAAATACATATAGTTGAGTATTAATCAAAGGGAGATTGTATTAAGCTCGAGCATTTCTCATATGTATATGCAAATTGACCACGTCACACGAAACTCGACCTTCAGTAAATTGCGGCCAATCTGCGCTTCCGCGCTGTCGGATCAGAATACTGTCGTATAAACATTCAGTTATTCCACCCAAAAGGGTGATGACCAATGAACGATGTTGTTATATGATCATAATTTAACCATTAACCCTTTCCCACATTCATCAAATCTGCAGCAGACGACTTTGAAAACATTTACTCAAGATCTGGACGGGGATAGCATAACGATTGATTCATCGGTGTTATATTGAATGTCGGGGATAGCATAACGATTGATTCATCGGTGTAAGGTTGAATGTCGGGGATAGCATAACGATTGATTCATCGGTGTAATATTGAATGTCGGGGATAGCATAACGATTGATTCATCGGTGTAAGGTTGCATGTCGGGGATAGCATAACGATTGATTCATCGGTGTAATATTGAATGTCGGGGATAGCATAACGATTGATTCATCGGTGTAATATTGAATGTCGGGGATAGCATAACGATTGATTCATCGGTGTTATATTGAATGTCGGGGATAGCATAACGATTGATTCATCGGTGTAAGGTTGAATGTCGGGGATAGCATAACGATTGATTCATCGGTGTAATATTGAATGTCGGGGATAGCATAACGAGTGATTCATCGGTGTAATATTGAATGTCGGGGATAGCATAACGATTGATTCATCTGTGTAATATTGAATGTCGGGGATAGCATAACGATTGATTCATCGGTGTAATATTGAATGTCGGGGATAGCATAACGATTGATTCATCGGGGTAATATTGAATGTCGGGGATAGCATAACGATTGATTCATCGGTATAAGGTTGAATGTCGGGGATAGCATAACGATTGATTCATCGGTGTAATATTGAATACTACCAAGAGTACTGGTAATTTACGCAATAATCGCCGTGACATAACTGAAATACTGTTGAGAACGACGTAAAACCCCAATTGTTATAAAAAATGCCAGTACTTCACACAACGGTCTTTCGAAACACCTGGCTGCTTTTCCACATATACTGTTAGCTCATTGGTTGGAGACGAACGACGCGTGTTTCATAGACTTACATGGACGCACACGTTTTTGTTGATGTATACCTTTGTCATAGACTTATATATGCGTAGTATGGATGGGCTGGTGGTGGGTGGGTGGGGGGGGAGGGGGGGGTAGGGGCAAATATTCCCAGCATACTACATGTGAATTAAAAAAAAATGTATTAACAGAATGAAATACATGTAGTTGAGTATTAATCAAAGGGAGATTGTTTTAAGCTCGAGCATTTCTCATATGTATATGCAAATTGACCACGTCACACGAAACTCGACCTTCGGTAAATTGCGGCCAATCTGCGCTTCCGCGCTGTCGGATCAGAATACTGTCGTATAAACATTCAGTTATTCCACCCAAAAGGGTGATGACCAATGAACGATGTTGTTATATGATCATAATTTAACCATTAACCCCTTTCCCACATTCATCAAATCTGCAGCAGACGACTTTGAAAACATTTACTCAAGATCTGGACAATCTCTAGACATAAAGGTATACTAAAAGGAAATTGAAATCATTGTGGCAAAAGAAGAAATTGCTCGGTTTTTTAAGCAATTACTCCTTTTGTCATAATGCTTTTAAAAGTCGTCTGTTGTAGATGCGTCAACATGCGTCTACAGATGGGACAGGGTTGATTTTAGCGACTTCGAAGGTCGATTTTCGCGTGACGTGGGATAGATAGTTACCTGAATCTCCTCATCAAACGTACTCCTGACTAGAGCTCGTATACAAAAGACGTACTGTAATAATAAATAATAATAATAATCATAAGAATAATAATTATAATACTCATAACAAATACAATATATATGAGTTTCGCCAGGCAATTAGTGGTCTTATTGACACTCCGTGACGAGATCATATAAAGGCAAATTGGTATTGAACTAATGGAGTTACATTCAAGCTCTGTTAAAACATGAATATATATGACTAAATCCCATGTACAATGTAAAGGCTCTGGTGCGGCTGTGCGTATGCCCATTCTTGACTGAGATTTCACTGAGCGCCGATGTCAGTTATCAGACAAAATCAGCTTGGTAATATTAATGCAATGGCCCAATATTTATAAATTTAATAAATTACTGTCAAATTAAAAAAAGAAAATATAAATAAATCTATGTAGATTTTCGGAAGGTTATTCTGTTCGCCATGCCGTAATAAAGCATGTTGCTGTTCCCTAACCTATTCTTACTGTGTACCTTTTTCATATGATATATTATTTATCTGACATACAGTATAGTTATATATTTATTTACCTTTGTCTAAGCCATATTCATCCACTTTGTAAATTGCTATAGACAAATGTTGTCGATATTTGCCAATAAAGGATTGATTGAATAGATTGAATGTAACGGCGCCAACTCGTTAGACGTGGTGCGTGTAGTATCTATATTCATCGGACGTATTGTGGGGTAAAAATAACCGCAAACGTTTCAATGATTTATTCCGATCACTGCAACTCGAAATATTTGGATAAGACTAGGTTTTTATACCTACATGATTGTTTGTTTATGACTATAATTTTGCCACGCGTCCCTTACGTCATGCAAACCAATTACTTATATAGATCTGCACTACGATCAATGAAAGTTTCTGGTAGCACATGGTGGCCAATCCACCAATCAAATTACAGTGGTTTTTCTGGTACTTAGAAAATTGTATCATTTTGATATATCGTTATTTAAAAATTAATATTATTAACGGAAACTTATGTTGTAGTAGAGACACATTCGATCTCGCGAGATATAATGTTGTCCACGCTCCAAGCAGTACAATACAAACCGACGGATCGTTTCTGCAACATAACTTCCGTATTTACTGGTATTTTTTGACTTACGGGATTACCGCTATCCAACACTACTGCTTGTTCTGCATCTTTAATAGCTGGTTTGTAGTTACCTGAAGTTACATAAAGAACAGAAACAATGAAAACCCAATTGTATCATTTCCCATATACATGTACAACAACTCTTCACGCAGAAAACAATGTGAAAAAGGCTAAATATACAAAATCACTGAAAATGGAGGTATACTTATTGCAAAGAGCTGAAAAATGGCCCACAGTGTTTTCAGAAATCGTCTGATGCATATGGGTCAAAATGCATATGCATGTGGGGAAATGATGAAGCTTAATCACGTGGAAAACTAAGCCTGAACAACCAAAGGAATATATAAAGGGAGACAAGTCTTGGTGAAAATGGTTCTTGGTAATCAAGAGTTACCTATCAGAGGGCCTTATTACACACGTTTCTTACTGTGAACCTTTGTCTCACCAGGGTCTTTCAAATAGTATTTGAAAGACCCTGGTCTCACTTTCAATTCGATATGAATATAATTGTTTAACTCTTTCCGACATACATCACATCTGCAATAGACGACTTTGAAAAAATCTCCATAAAAGATAGCTTAAATGTTAAATAAAATTCAAAACAGTGTGGCCTAAGGAGAAATTGCTCATCGGGCAATTTCATCTTTGGCCACAATGTTTTCAAAAGTCGTCTGCTGCTGTTTCGTCAAAATGCGTATTATAGGTGGGAAAGAGCTAACAAGGATTGAGTCCCGACAACTTATCAGTAATTAACTGTTACAGGGAACCGTTACTTAACCTGTGTCATGCAAGCGAATATGCAAGATTCATGTCTTATTGAAAGCGAGGCTAAGGTAGTTTATGGATATTCTTTAACCCTTTCCCTCATACGACAATTCTGCAGCAGACGACTTTGAACGTATTTTGTTAAGACATAGTAAATCTCCATAATTGAATGGATAACCTATGACTAAAAGTGGAAAGCATTGTGGCAAAAGGAGAAATTGCACGTTTTGTGCAATTTCTTCTTTTGTCACTATGTTTTCAAAAGGCCGTCTGCTGCAGAGGCGTCCGAAGGGTTTAAAGGTGCTGAACTCCAGATGGTGATCATAATTCTGAAATGTTGAAACTTTTGTAAATAATGCTAACAGTGACAACAAAGTTAGTAATAAAAAGTTCAAAACTATTTTGGCTTTAAATTTTGAAAATAGGTCAATTGAAAGTCATGAATATGTATAGCATTTGACTCACTGGGTATGTTTACCCAGTAAAAATGAAGCATAAACGATCAATTTTCCATGATTGTTTTACTGGAAAGTGAAATTATTACCCTAATTTTATCCCAGAATTATGATTCTTATATTTCAAGACAACGTTTGAACAGTTTTTAAATTTTGACTATAATATCTTTAATCTGGAGCTCAGCAGATTTGATTTTAACACAGTCTATTAATCTCCGAATGTCGACTAAAAATAAGCTTATATATAAAGCCGACAGAAATAATCTTCTTTTCCTATAGAATTATTTGTCCACATTAGAAAATCATTTAACTATTAAAATTAAAAGGGAGAGGCTTTTTCCAGGCTAAATCTTACCTAGAACAGAATTAGCATATGCTCTGCGGGCGTATACCGGGGTCATTAGACATGAGTTTGTAAGACAGCCTGCTAAACACCCGTTCTGAAATATACATTGAAATATACAGTGAACCACGACAATAGGGATGTATATATCAGAGTCGTTTAATTTGTTAATATTTATAAAACTGTATAAAACAATTTTTAAAATGTAAAAATATTTATATTACAAAGTTAAAACATCGTTGAAAGTAGCAATTTACAAAAATATTAAAAATACATAAAACTACTACCCGGCTCTAAAACTATAAACATTTACTGCTCAGAACTTGTGCTCAAGTTTCGGATCGGTCCGAAGCAAATTCATGCTCCAAATCCATCGCTATATTTTATCAGCTTGAGCATCAAGTTAATTTCTACGGATAACGTTTTCAGAGTTGTATAGTTTCGGGGCCTGTTCATTTTACCATGGGTGCTGTGTCTTTCCTCAGTACACATCATTATTTCAAGGCAACTGACTACCTACCTAAATTGATACAGAGCCTATCTCATTTAAACCAGACGCTGCAGAAGCAAACGCAGACTGCCTATTACAGAGTTTGTTTTGGTGTTGGGTTTTTTCAGAACATTTTTGCGTCAGCAAATTTAAAAACATTGTCGCCTAAACAATTTATTTATATCAACAGGGGAGATAACCCATATGATTAAGCGAGATAGAGAAGCGGAGATAACCAAGTGTGGATAAAGATTTCTGCACATACGATACGAACTTACCTTGGATATCGATACATCCTGTATAGTTTTAGAAAAAAGTTCTACTGCTTTTATATGGTTACCAATTTGTTGATAAGCTACTCCTAAATGGAAATGTAATTCGTAAAGCTGAAAAGACAGAAATAGAAAATAAATCACGCATGGCGCCATTGATCTGGTAATATTCTTATAGAAGAATCGCGGGGATAGTTTTTCGACTGATATCATTAAACTGGTGATGTATCCAGGAAACGCGGTGATATAACGGGAATAAATTTGTAGACGGAGTCAAAATCCGTCCAAACAATCAAACTCTTCGAAGACAGCGTTGAAAGCTGCTTTCTTCGCATTCGCCGTACAATAAAAAAGTAAAGCTTAACTTTTTCGGTCCATTGCATGCGGAACATACCAATTACTATAAGAACAGAAATAGTAGATTCCTTCTTAAGCGCTTATAACGATGGTAGTAATGGTTTCCTGCTTTGGCGCTTATTACTACTGGGATTACATCACTAATGATGCATTTGAATAGATTAACAAGACGAATTTTGATGCTAAGCATCAAAGACGCCGCGCATGATTTTAAAGCATGACTTAAAGGGAAGCAGATGCAGTTCAATACATTTAAATAACCTGTGCAAACGGACAGGATGTAAATATTTTGAACAAGAAGGCCAAATGTACCTTTATCTTAAACAAGAAGTCCAAGATGTTCCTTTATTGCTCACCTAGATACCATAGTCTATAGTAAAATGTTATCAAGAGCAAAAAGAGTCCATTTTGACAGAAGGATTATACACTTTATATGCTACGATCTATGTGATATTCAGCATGTAAAGTTTAGTCGTGAAATGACAATTTAAGTCTTCAAACCGTTTGGAAGGAGAGAGGGAAGTTTATTTTCCTTCAAGTTGAGCAGAAGTATGATAACAAAAAACGAGAGTATATAAACAAAAAATACAAATAATTGTAACAAGTTTAAAGATATTTAATATCAAAATTAAGCATTTATGAAATTAAAAGAAAAAGTTCTCATGTATAGTCAACATATAGCAAGAATACATTGGTCTGAGTGAACAACTGTATGGGGAGGAACGTTTTAAGTTTAGTAATACAACAGACACAAGAGATGTTTGTCAAACATTATGCCCCCCCTGAGCGCCATGTTGTCAGGAATATTAGGACAATTGAGTAAAATGTGCATGGACCGAAATGCCAGTTGATTTGTCATTTCACATTGGATGTCTATGAGTCAGTTTTAAGATTATGAACAATGTTCATTCAAAGTTTGAGGATGGTAGGTACAGTTCTTCATCCCATTGTGATGATGACTGATATTTGCAGATATTATGTATCCTCCAGGTCCAGGCATTGTTGAGTCTTCACTCAGACAAGCTTAAAAAGGGTGTTTGTGTTCAAGGTTACTGTGACCTTGACCTTTGACCCAATGACCTCAAAATAAATAGGGTTCATCTACTGGTCAGGCCCAACCTCCAAGTCAAGTTTGAGGACCATAGGTTTAGGCATTATTGAGTTATCACTCGGACAAGCTTAAAAAGGGTTTTTGTGCTAAAGGTCACTGTGACCCTGACCTTTGACTCAATGAGCTCAAAATAAATAGGGTTCATCTACTAGTCAGGCCCAACCTGCAAGTCAAGTTTGAGGACCATAGGTCCAGGCATTGTTGAGTTATTACTCGGACAAGCTTAAAAGGGTTTTTGTGTTAAAGGTCACTGTGACCTTGACCTTTGACCAATGGGCTTTGGTCTACAGACGGACCGACGGACCGACCGACAGACATGTGCAAAGCAATATACCCCTCTTCTTCGAAGGGGGCATAATAAATAGGAAAAAACATCACCCGAATCTTTTTTCTGAGCTCTTCAGAGCAGTAAACCAAACAATTAAAATAGCGTAGCCTAATGAACTCCGTAAATCAACTCATAAAAATAGCTTAGCCTAGTTAGTTGGGGAACAGTTATTAAAAACAATTTAAATGTGTCTAAAGTTTTGTAACAACGGTAAAAGATGTACATATTTTGTATCTTGTTGTTTCTTAAATCAGTTAATACAATTTATTCCATCATAAAGGCTGTTTTTTCAAACATATTACAGAGTTTTTCTATACAATAATATTTATTGATTGCTCCCTTTTCGATTACGTCACCCCATGGTACAAAATTAAAACCTATCCCATACTGACGCCGCGCTTCCACGCGGCGTCAATAAACACGATAGTACTGGATGGGAAATCTATGAATTGCTGTGATATAACTACAATACCATTGAAAACTTCGAAAATAGCATAACGACTTATCCACCGCTGTCAGGATACATTTTTCGGAAGAACTGTTTATGCTCCTAGGAAACGCCGTTATTAAACGTAAATATTAAGTATAATTGAATGTAGAGTACGGCGATAAGAAAAAGAGAAGCTTATATACAAAATTGAGGTAACCCTGACCTTTATTTAAACAACGCTTTTGACATCATTTAGAGTCACATTGAACCAACTGAGCTACAATTATAGTTTTATTGGCGAACTATACACTTTTGTCTATATCTCGTAAAGGCGAAACGTGTAAACTCTGATGAGACTGTACGGATACACAGGCACTGCGGAGTCTTCACTGTACGCGTATGTACACTGATGCTATACGCTACTCGTGAATACTTTACGTCGTACCTGTAATTTCATGGTATTTAAACTGTTTGTGATTATCCCACAATATAAACGAGTTGCAAATATGATGAAAATACATGTGCGTCATAATGATATCAATTATGGCTTAACTTCAAGGTCAGGGCTAGGTCAACTTTGTTGTGTTATACTATCTTACCAGCATGGCATAGTTAGACGGAGGCTCGTAGTCGTCAGGAAAATGTTCTAGATCGATCATCCACAGTAACTCCTTGTAGCTTTCAATGACCTATAAATATAACAAAATATGTGTTCATGTTATTCAGGAGAGATGTTAAATATTACCAACAAAACAAGAAAGACATATGGCACAAGTATTAACTCTTTCAGCGCCAAAGGCAATATTGAGGTTTTTGCAACAATTGTTTGCCTTTTAGTTATCAAAAAAGTCCAAACGTTTATTACATGAGAAATGGAGACGCCCGATGTTGAACATGGAAGAGTCTACTTTAAACAACTCGGCGCTGAAAGAGTTAATTAAACAATCATTTAAAAAATGGTAAATGACAGGATCATATGTATACACGTGCATATGTTTAGAATATATTGCCTATTTGCCTTGGCATGCAGTGAGTTCTCGAAGCACCCTTTACAAACGCACAGTTTCACCAGAGTTTATACATGAATGTGGGTGGTTCTGGCACAATTTCAAATTAGCCAATAATAACAGTTCGGTATACCGGAACTATAAGACCACGTGACATCTATAAGTAAGGGAGATAATTATTTGATAATTTACAATATCGGCCATTGTAGTCGATTTAATCGTCTGCTGCAAATGCTGCACATGCTTTAAACGCGTCTGCATGTGGGAAAGGGTTAAATATCGTGTCAGGTTAACGGTTAATGGAAATATAAGTTTTTTATTTAATTTTCAAATATATTTCAAGTTGGTAGTTTGTATTTGTTCGGTATGCTAAATGGAACTGTTTACATGCTATAAAACGCGTGAATTTAAATGTGGCATTTTAGAATCCAAAATCGTATCAACCGAAAAACACGCACCGGCGGTAACCTGGGATCATATTCAGATTTATCAAACAGAACAGTTGTTAGGAAGGTGTCGAACCGGAAGCTGAATCTTCCATTCAAATTACAATGTTTAACCCCTCCAACATACTATAAATGTGAGCAGATGACTTTGAAAACATATGGGCTAAAATGTGAAAAATCTATAGGAAAGAAAATATAATTTTAATAGAGTTGAAAACATTGCGGCAAAAGCAGAAATTGCTCATTGTGGGCATTTGTGTTTTCTCCTTTAGCAACACTGTTTTCAAAAGCTGTCTGCTGCAGATGCGTCAGTATTTGTCTGTTTGTGGAAAAAGATTATATGCTATATAAGTAACACAATCGAATTATCAATACACCAATTAAGCTTTTAAGTAATACAATATTTGCTGTCCCGCAAGGCTTATAATAATTTGTATAATTGGTACCCTTATATATAGGCTAACGGGTTGATCAGAAACTGTCCAGCCCATATATCAAATATGTATTGAATTGAGTCTGCATTAAGGTTAAGATATTGAGAAAGGGATATTCGCATTAATTGGTTACATTGTTGTCATGTAAAAAAAAGTATAGTACTAAATTTAGCCAGTTATATAACACTATATTAAACTAGCACATTCGGTGAGGTACAATACAACACCCATTTACCATTCTTTAATGCCTCCATTTTTGGAGATATCGTAGAATAAATGTTGCAATACACAAAGCAATTATACAATTTCAATAGAAGAAACAAAACAAATGCATTAACATATAAAAAGACACAGACGTTATATATTGCATTGACATAAAACGGGAAATGCCCTAGTCGACAGAGGCATTAATGCTGAATTTCAGAGCTAAAATAACTGCGTAAAGGCTTGCTAACCCGGACCGACACTTTTCGCCTTATGTGGATTTTCTGTTTCCGGAATCATATTACTCTATACCTCTAGCCCCCTGAGACGGAATGTGTCGGCCTGGATCAGTCGGCGCGGACTGCGCGGGTTGATCTAGGTCGATACATTACGCAGAGGCCATACTGTTGGTTTTCTTGCAGGACGGCTCATTTGTCTAAATGTATAGATGAAGATGAAGGTGGCTGATGCCTTAGTCCTTTTGGTAAATTAAATTATATAGATGTCACTGTACAGAGCAACCGGATCCGGATCGTAAAAACCTTAAATAGTTCATTTTTAAATTCTATCTGAAGTAGCAATTATCTTGCACGTTTTCATTGAGATAAGAAATCAGGGAGGAATATTTTTTATTTTGGCTTCATTTCTGTTCGTTCATTTGTATAACTGCAGGACTCTTTTTTTGGCGGCGGGATGCCTCAAAGGTTGAGGTGGTCAAGTTCAGTGAAGGCTTTCAATCTGATATTTCACCGAGGATGTGTATTACTACGCTTATGGTGTCACTTTGTTGACTTGTTCTTTTGAAAACATTGACTGCACTATTCAAAATAGAAGCCATAAAAGCCATAACCCCTATAGATAAAGATTTCATTCTGTATGTATAACTGTCCAAACATGTGCTGGTGTGATTCCATATGCGTTTGATATGTCAAACTGTTTGGTTAATCTATTATCAGAAACGCTACCCTTCATCTTATGAATTTCGTAACACTTTCAGGCATGACGGATACTACAGCTTCTAGCAATTAAGGGCATAGTCGAACGGTTAACACAAATCATGGCATGTATGATGAGCAATTTCTCCTTTTTCACTCGATGTTTTCAAACGTGGTCTGTCGTAGATGTATCAAATTGTGTCTGCGTTAAGATTAAGATATTGTGAAAGGGATATTTGCATTAATTAGTTACATTGTTGTAATGTAATAAAAAGTATCTTAAATTGTTTAGACAGTTATATAAAACTGGGACAACTAATACGTTTAATAGTTGTCCCAGTATACAACTATATTAAACTAGCACTTTCGGTCAGGTTTAATGGTCGGTATAAATAGTTTGCAAATTATCTTTTCTATTTGTTGAATAATCCTTACCGTGATATTGTGAATTGTAGTTTTATGTCGTACTTGATTTCCCTATTTTAACAGGAATGCGAATTCAAATAATGCTATTTTGACATTTTTGAAATATACATATATTACAGGATAAGAGCCGTCCTACGAGAAAACCAAAAGAATCAAAGCACTGAAAGTGCTGTGGGACGGTACCCATTGTATGAGGGGGGAAAAGATGGTCAACTGTTCCATTTTTTGGAAAGTTACAACACAAGTCACATAATTTAAAACAAGAGGGCCATGATGTCCCTTGAATCGCTCACCTTATTTTTTTTTCTTCACTTTAGCTATATAAGCCCCGCCCCCTGGCGGCCATAGTTTCCGACGAATCAACTTGGCTTAAAGGAATCTGATAGAGGGTCACCCTAGGAACATTTCTACAAAATTATTTGAAAATCGGCCTGACACTTATGGAGGAGAAGATTTTTGAAGTTTTCACTATAGCCATAAAAGGCAAAATAGCCCCGCCCCCTGGCGGCCATGTTTTTCGACCAATCAACATGGCTTGAAGGAATCTGATAGAAGATCACCCAAGGAACATTTCTACAAAATTATTTGAAAATCGGCCTGACACTTTTGGAGAAGAAGATTTTTTAAGTTTGCACTATAGCCATATAAGGCAAAATAGCCCCGCCCCCCCCTGGCGGCCATGTTTTTCGACCAATCAACATGGCTTGAAGGAATCTGATAGAGGGTCATCCAAGGAACATTTCTACAAAATGATTTGAAAATCTGCCAACCAGTTTGGGAGAAGAAGAATTTTGAAGTTTTTTCGGTTTCGTTGCCATGGAAACCAGAATTTTGCATGGATCCCAAAAATTTGAAGGATTTCTGGTGAGGTCATTGAGAGGATGCTTTTTGTGAAGTTTCATCCAAATTGACCCACTGGTTACTGAGGAGAAGAAGTTGACGCACGACGGACGACGGACGCCGGACAAAAGGCGATCACAATAACTCACCTTGAGCAAAGCTCAGGTGAGCTAAAAAATGTAAACAAAAAAGCAGAAATGCATACAGTTCAAACATTTATTTAAGACAGGGTTAACCTTATTTCCAGAGATCTATAATTAACTCTTGAACTGTAGACAGTAGATACAGTTAGATAAACAAACACATTTGGGATAGATAATTTATCACATGGATAAACTCTACAGCAGATGATTTGAAAATGTTTAACTAAAGATACTGGTAAATCTGTATTGATGAAACTAAAAGTGAATAAAACATTGAGAAAACTGTCAAAATTTCTCATACCATCCATCTGTTGAAGATTAGACAACATGTGTCTGTAGTGTAGAAAGGGTAAAATAGTACCTATAGCAAAGCTATTTATTATCTATAGTATCTAAAGAATCAACTTAATATTAACACTCTTAGTAAAGAGTCACGCAAGGAACATTTGAGAGAAATGTGGTGACTAGAGTGTTTACAAAATAGTTCTCAATATTGGCCTAGTGACCTAGTTTTTAGCCAGACCATATTCGAAGTTAGCCTAAATATCATCAAGATAAACATTCTGGTAAAGTTTCATCATGCTAGAGTTAAAAACATGGCTTCCAGATCATTAACAAGATTTTTCTTAAATTTGATCAAGGGACCTAATTTTTGACTCAACATGACCAATAGTCTAAATTGGCTTGTATATCATTAAGAAAAACTGTCTGACAAAGTTTCAAGCCGCTAAAGTCAAAATTGTGGTCTCTTAAGTGTTAAATCAAGATTGTCCTACAATTTGGCATAGTGACCTAATTTTTTAACAAACATTACCCATATTCAAAATAAATATAATAAAAACAATCATTCTGACAAAGTTTCAGCATGCTCAAGCTAAAAGTGCCGCTTCCAGAGTCTTAACCCTTTCCTTCATACGACAATTCTGCAGCAGACGACTTTGAACATATTTTGTCAAATGATACAAAACCTCTATAATTGAATGGATAACCTATGAGTTAAAGTGGAAAACATTGTGGCAAAAGGAGAAATTGCTCGTTTTGAGCAATTTCTTCTTTTGTCTCTATGTTTTCAAAAAGCCATCTGCTGCAGAACGCCTCTATAATATGAGGGAAAGGGTTAACAAGATTTTCCTCCAACTTGGCTTAGTGCCCTAATGTTTTTATCCAAAATAACCAATATTTGAAATTGGCCTATCATCAAGACAAACTTTCTGACAAAGTTTCAAAATGCTCAATACAAAAATGCAGTGTCTATAGCGTTTGGCTAAGTGACCTAGTTCTTTACTGGATCTGACACATATTCGAACTAAGGCTAGATATCATACAAGCAAATATTCTGAGAAAGTTTCAACATGCTCAAGTAAAACATGCGGCTTCCAGAGTGTTAACTAGATTTTCCTATAATTTGAGCAGTCCTGCGAGCAAAACAACATTGTGGACTCTGCGCAAAGTATCGATCCGGATCAGCCTAAGCATGCCACACAGGCTTACAAGGATAGACAAATTTCACCTGTGGATTTTCTGTCAAATTGACCTGTAACTTAACCAACAATGTCCAATTTTCTAACCAAAATACATCAGAATTGATACTTTTTACCCCAAAACATAGGCTACACTATAGTATACAATGAGAAGAAGGGTATTAGATGAACAAAATAGTTTGAATGATTAATTGGGGTTTAACACCATTTTCATCAATCTTTCAGTCATATCACGGCAGCCAGTTCAACTACTCATATGTTTCTTGGCTTTCTCATACCAGTACTTCACACAACATACTTTCCAAGCAACTGGCTGCTTTTCCACATAGTCTGAAAGCCCATTGGTGGTAGTCATGTCAAATGTCGGAAGGAATGTAGGCCAAGCTGGTGTTCGAACTCACAACCCCTGGATTAACAGCCTGTGTCTCTACTGACTGAGCTACGGTAAACTGAGTAATAAAATAGGAAACATGCTGTACCAAAGTGAGCTTGCAAAGATATTTTCAAAGTTGTCTGCTGTAGATTGGTTAAATTTGGGTAAAGTTTTTTAAAAAGAGCCTTGATATTGTTTCCGTTCAAATATTTCTTCCAATCCTTGAAGTTTGCAAAAAAATCAACAGGTCAAAATGTACAGTTGTGTTAAAAATTTCAAACTTTTCAAACTTTTCTTCCCATTACTATGTTCAACAATTGAAAAATGTAAATTCTGTTGCATGATGAGTACATATCAACTTGAATATACATAGAAAAAAATAGTAAACTGACCTTTGAATGTATATAGGCTGTAGACAATAATTATGCAATAGAAAATCTTTAAACTTTATGTCAGAAGTTAAATCTCATAATGTGCTTTTTCCTTTTGTGATCAATAATTTGATTGTGAAATTAATTCTTCTTATGAACATGTACCAGTACTCTCTGGAATCTAGACAGAGAAAGCTTTGATCAGATTTAAAAAACAAGAGGCCCAAGAGGGCCAGTATCGCTCCACGGCCATTAGGCAACAATTAAATCTTCAAACAGCCCCGCCCCCTGATGGCCATGTTTTTGACCAATCAACATTGTTGAAGGAATCAGATAGAGGACCATCCTAGGAACATTTCTACAAAAGTATTTGAAAATCAGCCGGAAACTTTCGGAGGAAAAGATTTTTTAAGTTTTCACTATAGCCATATAAGGCAAAATAGCCCCGCCCCCTGGCAGCCATAGTTTTCGACCAATCAACTTGGCTTGAAGGAATCTGATAGAGGGTCACCCAAGGAACATATCTACAAAATTATTTGAAAATCAGCCGGACACTTTCGGAGGAGAAGATTTTTTAAGTTTTCACTATAGCCATATACGGCAAAATAGCCCCACCCTCTGACTGCCATATTTTTCGACTAATCAACATGGCTTAAGGATCTGATAGAGGGTCTCCCTAGGAATTTCTACAAAATTATTTGAAAATTTGTCTGAAACTTTCGGAGGAGAAGATTTTTTAAGTTTTCACTATAGCCATATAAGGCAAAATAGCCCCGCCCCCTGGCAGCCATAGTTTTCGATAAATCAACATGGCTTGAAGAAATCTGATAGAGGGTCACCATAGGAACATTTCTACAAAATAATTTGAAAATCGGCCTGACACTTTCGGAGGAGAAGCTTTTTTAAGTTTTCCCTACTTTTTTAATTTGGTTGCCATGGAAACCAGAATTTTGCATGGATCCAAAAAATTTGAATGACTTTAGAAGAGGACATTAAGAGGATGCTTCCTAGGAAGTTTCATCTTAATTGGCCAAGTGGTTAAGTAGGAGAAGTCGTTTGAAGCAAAAAGTTAACGCATGCACGACGGACAATTCGCCATGACATAAGCTCGACTAGCTTTCAGCCAGAGGAGCTAATTATAATATTTCAATCACCCTTTCCCTCAAATAGACACTTTCTGACGCCTCTGCAGCAGACGGCTTTTTGAAAACATGGAGGCAGAGGAAGAAATTGCTCCATACGAGCAATTTCTCCTTTTGTCACAATGCTTTTTACCCATGCCTCTTACTGTTGACAAATGCTAGTAAACTTACAGTTTTACTTTTAAATTTTACATCTTGGGTCATTTAACAAACCTTTTACATCTTGGGTCATTTAACAAAACAAATGATCTGCCTGATCAAAATTATCAACAGGTTCACCCTGTGTGACACAATATGTAGTTCAAAATGATCTACTTAATGTTAGTTATCATGTACAAGTGTCTTCCTGGAAGGCTGTGTTATAGCTCAAAATGATTTACTTGAATGTCTTGTTCATAGTAATTAGTTAATTACACAGTTATCTTCCTGTATTATAGTAAACAAAAACAGATCACATTGTGCATCCTTGATTCGTATTTGTGTCGTTTATATCTCCTAGATACTTGTCCTTCCATTCCGTTATTGTTTTCCGAGTTACCTTTACAGAATAAACACTTTCATTCAGAATACTTGTCACAACGACTCGCTGCTGTTACCAGCTTTGAAGAATGTCATTAACGTCGTTTTGTTTTTGTTTTCTACCCATTTTGTTGCGTCCAGGACTTGCCATGTTCACCCTGTGTGACAAAATATGTAGTTCAAAATGATCTACTTAATGTGAGTTAATATCATGTACAAGTGTCTTCCTGGAAGGCTGTGTTATAGCTCAAAATGATTTACTTGAATGTCTTGTTCATAGTAATTAGTTAATTACACAGTTATCTTCCTGTATTATAGTAAACAAAAACAGATCACATTGTGCATCCTTGATTCGTATTTGTGTCGTTTATATCTCCTAGATACTTGTCCTTCCATTCCGTTATTGTTTTCCGAGTTACCTTTACAGAATAAACACTTTCATTCAGAATACTTATCACAACGACTCGCTGCTGTTACCAGCTTTGAAGAATGTCATTAACGTCGTTTTGTTTTTGTTTTCTACCCGTTTTGTTGCATCCAGGACTTCACAAGTAATGTTGCGTATTGTGCATTTCCATCAACATTTCCATGATCTGAAACGAAACAAAAATACATACAGTTACTGATTGCACAATAAAAATAAAATCAAGATGTGTATACATGTCTGCACAAAACCATTTTTTATCAATATATATGTATGCTATGATTTGAATAATAAAATAGTCTGTTTATAATAGATACTTTGCAATTATTGATCTGCATTTAGTTATTTGGGGTTATAATGCATATGTATCCAGTGAAGACTCAGAGGAGCCTATGTATCATATTATGCAGTCTCACCAGTCTTAACTGACCATTTACATGTTATTTAGACCTAGAAAGGGCGTAGCATCACTACTTTTATGTCAATATAACTTTATAAATGACGTCAAGGCAAAGTGTCAGTTAGACATGGATTCACTAGACAATTTATAACATAACGTACACAAATATACATATGTTTGTGTGCGTTAATTGAATAACATTTTTGGCAAAGCATCATGCATATACTCCATCTAAGTAAAGACAAAATCTGAAAAATTAATTTATCAATATACATTGTATTTCTTCATTCTTTTCAATAACAAACTTGTATACATAATATCATCAAAGACCTAATTAGGTCTTTGATATCATCAATACAAATAATTGTACACACTTAAGTTTGAAAGCAGTTTTCACATCACTTAACCACTTTTGTCTCCTAAGTCCTCAAATGAGCCTAAATAGTGTATACATACAGTAACAATGATATACTTGTACAATATATGTACGACGTCTCCGAAGTCCTTCACTTATTATTTTTTATTTTCCTTCATATGCCACCCTTTTAAATAATTAACAGATGTCAGATGATAACACGAACAAGCGAATGTCTACAGGAATTGGGCTATTTTCAGACATACGTGTACATACATACACGAAATACATGTGAGCTTATTTTCATATTCGGTTACGATACAGCACAGGGCGAAAAAATAAATCCACTCCAAATTACAGTTTAATTGACAGACCTACCTCGAACGTTTTACGGATTGATGACTAAATGAACATTTTAGGCGTGCACACATTTCTTTCCTGTCAGTCTTCCTCAATATAAAACTTCATGTGTCTTTTCTCCACTATAACAATCTATCGTCAGGGCAGCTTGTCAGATTTCTACTTTCATTTTGAACGGAAGTTGCAAGTTCTCCTTCGCAGAGTTGTCGTTCCTTACCATCTCTTTCAGTAAAATGAATCTAGTGGCTAGATAATTAGTTGGGATATAGTTTTTCATCGAAGCGTTTGGCATTATTGTTAATACTACAGATAGTTTTTCATCGAAGCGTTTGGCATTATTCTGAATACTACCAAACATCCCAAAATCACTTCTGATCTACAAGAAAATCAAAATATCACGTGATATCATCAAAATTGCCGTACTACGATTTTATATCAAACGAAATTTTAAGAAACATAATAACGTATGAATTGTAATAGTGTCAATATTATTTCGTTTCTAAAAATTAAATTCTTTCTGATTGAAACATGTAAACAATTGGTATATATTCATACATTGTTTATGAATATATTAATTCAAACTTCAACGCAAAATTGTAAACGTAATACTTCATCCACTAATGCTGCCTTTTTACAGTCCGTTTTCAAAATTCAGATATCTTGATTCACCAATGTTTTCGAAAAGCAGTTATATTGCCTGATAATTGGCACTACTTTTTTGTTGTGGGTATAAAAAAAGCCCTCTCGGTTTTTGGTACCCAGCTTTACACTGTCATACTGTTTATAATCAGGGAGCCAATTGTTGTACGATTTCTCAAAATGCACATGGCTATAGACAGTACCCTAAGGGGTACCGTCCAAAAATGGACTTTGCGTTATATATCGACCCAGATCAGCCTGTGCAGTCCGCGCAGGCTGATCCGGATCGATACATTCCGTCTCAGGGGAATAGAGGTATAGAGTAATGATTCCTGAAACAGAAAATCCAGTGAAGCGAAAAGTGTGTACCCGGACTAGCCTGCGCGGCATGCTTAGGCTGATCTGGGTCGATAACAATGTTTGTTTTCTCGTGGGACGGCTCATATGTTAAAAATGGTATCGTATGTTAAGACTTTGTACTACATGCTCTTAGAATAAAGTTCATGTTTTAACAACTTTTGAAAACATTATTGATAAGTGTGTAATTGTTCTGAATGACCAGTTCTTCATTTGCCAATCATGTGTATAACATGACGACCGAACCCCTCACCGTAGCTCAGTCGGTAGTGACGCGAGCTGTCAATTTAGGGGTTGTGAGTTCGAACCCCAGATTGGCTAACATAATGTCCGTCGTTTGACAAAAGTCATTGTGACAAGTATCATTCGTCTTCCACCAACGGGCTAAAGGTCTATGTGGAATAGCAGCCAGTTGCTTTGAAAGAATATAGTTTGGATAACTGGTGTGGCAAAACCAGGAGACACACGAGTAGATAAACTGGCAGCCGTGGTATGACTGAAAAATGGTTTTAAACGGCGTGAAACCCCAATCAATCAATGTTTTCAACTTTTTTTTATCGCAGAAGGATTCACAGCCTACGTCTCTTAATAATCACATCAGGTAAATGGTTTATAAATGCTCTATAAAATGATACATCACTGATAAGAAATGAAAGTGACTATCTATACATTTTAATATGATATTTTATTACTCAGCAGCTTAAGCTTGTCACTCTTACGGGCTACGTTGATCCTAGAAGCAGACAACATTTTATACGCGTGGAAAAGGGATGACTTTGCCAAAACAAGCACTATCCTCTCTTTTTCCACAGGGTCTTTTCGTCTGCATTAAAAGGGTCCAATTTTCTATACGTTTCACAATTTCCTCGGATGTAAGAATATATTTCAAAGTGGAAACTTTAAAATGATTGTATCTGATAACGCTTAAGCAATCGAGCTTAAAGATTTGCAATCTTTTCTCCACTATTTTCGAATTTCCTTTTTATGTATTTATTGAAAACAACTACACCATTACTGCGAACTAAAATACTTATAAATTGACCCCTCGCCCCTCTTACACGAGCAGTGCTATCCAAGTCGGTGAACCCCAGCTCGTTCGTTTATTATGTCCAATGATTGACAAAGGTCATTGTGACTGACGCCATGTACTGTCCTCCAAAAGGCTAAAAGTATATGCGGAAAGGTAGCAAGTTGCACGGAAAGTATGTTTGGTGGAGAACCTGTGCGAGAAAGGCAGCTGGAAACACATGGGCATGTGGATCTGGCCACTGTTTTATGATTAAAAACTGTTGAAAATGACTACAAAATTCCAATAAATCAATGAAAATCCGAAGGGTTAATTTATTTATAATCGCTGCAACACTTAACTACAAAAGATTTACGGAGAAGTAACCCTCTAATCCAGGTGTATTACTAAACAAATTTGATTTAGCAAAGATTTAGATATGAGGGGTTTTATCCGAATGTTTCCAAATCGGCTAGTCAAACAGACTTGTGTGGTATTTATGTTAACCCCTTCACTTAAACAGACGCAATTTGTTACGTTTACTGCTGCAGAGTTTTGAAACAAAATGGTGGAAATGAGAAATAACTTTATTTGAGTAATTTCTCTCTTTTTTTTCAACAATGTTTTCAACTATATTCACAAATCATTTTACCAATTTCTCAGAAATTACAATATTTTCCATAGACGATTGTATAGCAGACGGTAAACTGTTATATGAGGTAACTGGTTAAATCATTTGCTTGATAAAATATATACGATATTTGAGTCGTACCGCGAGAAAACCAACATGATGGCCTCTGCGTAATGTATCGACCCAGATCAGCCTGCGCTGTCCGCGCAGACTGATCCGGGTCGACACATTCCGTCTCAGGGGGATAGAGGTATAGAGTAATGATTCCTGAAACAGAAAATCCACAGGAGGCGAAAAGTGTCTATCCGGGTAAGTCTGCGCGGCATGCTTATGCTGATCCAGGTCGATACTTTACGCAATGTCCACAATGTTGATTTCCTCGCGAGACGGCTCATTTATTGTCGGTTTATATAATGATGATCTACGACGCTTTCAATGGTTTTACAGTTATATCACAGCGTTTCTTTGGTCAATTACCAATACTCCCGGTAAAATGTATCCTTGCATCGATGCATCTGTCTTGAAACTATCCCCACAACCCTGATCGCAAAGGCGGTAATCACCTTCTTCCAGTTTTAAAGTATTTTGTATGACACGGCCAAGGATCGAATCCTGATCTGCACTAACTAGGCGAACGCTCTAAAACAACTACACAACGGAAACGGTATATAAATGTGAAATTATAACAGCGATTTACAATTCAGTATGGCGGGCTGTTTGAATATTTATTTATAAATGAGATACATTTGATTGATTGGGTTTTAATGCCGTATTAGAAAGTAATCAGTCATATCTCGGCGGCCAGTTCACCTACCAGTGTGTTTCCTTTTCCCCACCTGCACTCCAAACAACATGCTTACAAAGTAACTAGCTGCTACAAAGACTGTAATATAAGCCCATCAGTGGAAGGCTAATGACGCTTGTCGCATTGACTTTGAATAAACGTCAGTAAGAACGTTGGCCGAGCCGAGCTATCTCTTTTACGAGAGATGAAGCCTGAGTTTGAAGAGATATCTGTTCATACTTAACGATATATCCCTTTAAGCTAGAGAGATATTTCATAAGGTTAGATAGACAGTTTTTAAATTAATATAGATAGATACCTTTCTAGTTAGAGATATCTCCCTATTTGAATGATAAACAAATGTATTCAAAGACGGGTAGCCTATCTATCTCTCATACACTGAGATGTCTCTTAGGTTATGAGACGTCACTTTAATGTTTATATATACAGTCAAACCTGTGCTAAAGACCACATTTGTACAGCAATTCCCTGTCTATAGCAACCACACGTTTAATTTACCAAATTACGCATGTTCAGCATATATGATCCTGCAATTAAAAACCTGTTGACAAAGACCAGATTGTTCTCTTCCCATGGATGGACTTTAAACACAGGTTTGACTGTATCTATCTAACGCTAATATAACTTACATGTTAAGCTTTGCAATGTGTGCAATGAAAAATAAATAACACCAATGTTTGACTATCATATCGTCAATAAAGATGAACCGTAAAAGTAAATTATGTAAATTCATTTAAAGTTTGGCACTTGTAAACCAGTTTTTCATATAAAATGTGAATGTGACAAGGACATTCATCCCCCATATATAAACTATAGTTTGCAAGTCTGCAATGGGATTCCGTTAGATCATTGTAAGTATTTTAACGTTTAATAAAACACACAAGCAAAACGCCATATAAGGAAAGAGTTTCCAAAGTTCCAGTTATGTCTGACACTTCCCAATGTTTGTTGTTCGTCTTCTTGTTAAAGATAATTAAATAATGGCGATTAAGTTAAAGAGGTAAGTAAATGTTGCGGTTAAATTACCAAATTTATCGGTTCAATATGTGTGCGATCTCCTAGATCAGAACTAAGGACAAACGTTTGATTAATTCTATATGCATTGTGTGTGCACTATCCTGTTTGATTAACCCTTGTTCGCACACAACACAAATTACAGCAGACGGCTTTGAATACACCAAGGAAAAACTACGAAATGATTTATAAAAAGAAAGCAAAATCTTTCGATATAATTGGAAATCATTGTGGCAAAAAGATAAATTGCTCTTGATGATAAATTTCTCCTTTTGCTAAAATGCTTTTAAAAGTTGTCTGCTGCATATGCGTTTACAAGAGTGAAAGGTTAAATCAATGTTTGAAGAAAGGTACATTGGAAATTGAACATTTAACAATGATATTTATGTAAGTCTTTCCCTGATACAGTAGAATTTTCCACACTTAGGCAAACATTGTGGGGGAATAAAGGAGATTGCTGGAGACGAGCAATGTCTCAGTTATCCTTATCTTTCTTCACCTCTGGTCCAAAAACTGATACATAAAAATATTTTCAACATTATGTCATTTATATAACAGCGACAGTTCACTTATTTGTGATCCCCGGGTAAACACACCAGCACTAGGCTAGGAAATACGCCCTGGTCAAAGGCGCTCCATCATGACCGCCATCACTGGGGATCGAAACAGGGGACATCCGTTTCCGATTCGCCGACGCTTACCACTTTGCCACGGCGGATTCCTTTGGTCAACTATGTAGATCATAAGTCTTTTCTACAGTATTTTTGCCGTTTTCACCACAACAAGTACATACATTTATAAAAGTATCTAAAAAACAAAATAGTATCAAAAGTATTACCTTCGTCCATCGTTTAGAACGTTCGTTCAGCATGGCCTGTCGAAGCAGTGAATTGGCGGCAATGTGAAGGTCGTTCAATGTCGTAAAACTCCAACGCTTTTTCATCCATGGCGGTGGTTCGGAGCGACTAGCAGAGATAATACTCTCCGTGGCTGGAAATCTTTGCGGCATTTTGTCATCAAATATTGTTCATGATCAGTAATAATTCATTAACACATGTCTTTCACTATTGTTACCATTTATATGTGTTAATAAAGCCTCGTATGTCACCCTTTCTCTGTCAAAGGCAATTAAAGGCTTTTGCAAGCAATGCAGATTCGGGTGAGACGCCTCATAACTTGCTCTCCTGAAATCTGCATTGTTTGCCACTTTGACATTAAATTTAACCAAATTTCCTGTTGGACGAAAACATGCAGTGGTCAAATTTTCAACATGGAAGAGTCGACTTTGTTAAAGAATCGATGGCACACAATCACACACTATTATTAGAGACTTATCAATATCACTGTTCACATATCATTTATAAGAGTCCGTTAGAAACTTTTGTAAACTTGTTAACTAATTAGACGTAGCCGATGTACAGGCTATCTTAAACCTACACTGTTCAGGGATGTCCATTTGCTATATTTCTTAGGTCGTACAGATGTGCTCACTAGCTGGATAAACTAATGGCATGAAACCACAATCACGTCAAAGATACTGCCGGTCTAAAAGCAGATAACCGTTATATATAGTACAACACCTTTAATGATTCTTGAGTTTTGAAAGCCGACTACAATACAAACAAAACGTACTAATGTTATTACTCGATAAAAGTGACCTGATCCTGACCTCAGAACAAACGTGTATGAGTCCTCCTGTGGTAAAATGTACAATTTGGCATTTCTGAACAGTGTGGGTTCAGATAACCCTGTTCATCTACTCAGACATATCAGAATTGTTATAAGAGAGAATCGTCTAACAAGCTTATGCAAGTGTAATGTGGACAGTGTAGATCTGATTCAGATTGAGCGGCTACATATGCTAATTTTGATATATGCTGTTCACAAAAGCCATTTTGGACAATTTCCCTGCCCCTGTGGCTGGGGTACGCTAAATATGAAGTGCAGCCACAGTCTGACCCTTATTGGACCGCCTTCAAAGCCGAATCCCTTTCTGTACTATTTGAATTTCATAAAACAAACGACTGTATTCCGTTTTTATCATTCTTAGTTTTATTTCAATGTGAGCTAAATATTCCTTATATTTTTCTATTCTATAAACATTTTGATTTTTCATCGATGCAATTTATTTTTTATCACTCTCTGTGATGTCTGATTCGTAGACACTCAACACGCCCTGCGTTCAATAAACGTTTACGTTATCTAACGGTAGCCAATCCATCCAATCAAAGTACAGCTTATTCTTCCTGTTAAGAACCCTAACAAACTAACTTCGAGCTACCAAGCTGCTTCACTGAATCTTTTCTTTTCATATAATATTATTGCATTAAAACATACTTGTTTTTATAGCAAATACAAACAGATTAATATAACTAAGAGATTATGGATTTACAGAAGATTACATAAGCATTTAATCCACAAAGTTGTCCCATTTGACCCCCCTCGTCGCGTGTAGATGATTTGTATGTCACCCGCGAAAAGTAAGTGGTATATTCGCCAAACAACGGGAAAGGTCCAAACTTGTGTCCCAGCTAACAAGGGACTCGTACCCAGAAACTTGTAACCACGTGACCGTTGCCCTACATCTGAGCATGTCTCTCTAATAAAACGCGTTATCCAATTGTTCTTATGACACTTGTTCTGTGCAACCTAATCAAGATAATGACCATTTAATATGTAAATCCAAGTCTCAAAATGCCGTTTACTTTCACATTGAATCTCATATACACTTTTCATGTTGTGTATGGAAAACGAGAGTGGATTCGAATAAACAACTTATCTATAATATTACCCATTAAAGGTCAATCTATAGGCTAAATTTGCTAAAAGTAGTTTAAGTAACTGTAAAATGACTTTAACAGTAACACATGACTCCAAAGTTCATGTATATTAATTTGCGGCGAAATCATGTATTAACCCTCCACATATGTAGACGCATTTAGACGCATCTGTCACAGATGACGTTTGAAAAAGAGGTTGGAAATTATAATAAGCCATTTCTTTTTGTGACTACAATGTTAACAAATAAGAGTTGACATTTCTTTTCCAAAGGATATGTCATATTTTGCCAACTAAACCCTTTATTGCGCATACTCAAAAGGTTTTGAGTTCCAAAATATAGGGTTTAGTGGTCAAATAAAGAATTTAGAAACTAATATGTCATTTAGAGATATTGTCCATGTTTTATCCTATATATAGTCAAAGCTGTCTTCTGAAGATGTGTTGTATGTGGAAAAAGCGTTATATTTGCTCGTTATGTTCTGTTCTACAAAATGTTCTATACCACTACCCAAATAGTTTTGACATGAAATAATAGTGAAGGTAGAGATCGTTATATCTAAAATGTGTAAACTCCCCCAAAATCGTGAGACAGTGACTTTAAACCAACGACGGTCAGGGGCGTAGCTTGGCAATAATCAATGTGTAGGCCGTCTCGTGAGAAAATCAACATTATGGACTCTGCGTAAAGTATCGACCCGGATCAGCCTAAGCATGCCAAACAGGTGTACCCGGATATACACTTTTCGCCTCCTGTGGATTTTCTGTTTCAGGAATCACTACTCTATCTATCCCCCCCTTAGACGGAATGTGTCGGCCGCATTAGTCTGTGCGGACGGCGCAGGCTGATCTGGTCGATACATTACGCAGATGTGTATCGTCGCAGCTTCATTTTGAGGCACTTTTAGAAAAAATGTGTAGGCACGTGCCTACAGTGCCTAAAGGGAGCTACGCCCCTGACAGTTCTAAGACATGACTGTTGAATTAGGACACAATAGATTAACTTCTTAGCTCAACCCTTTCCACGCGTACAAATCATAGTATTTGAAATTGAGTACAGTTGAGTGACATGATACGACAACATTTTGGCTAAAGGAGAAATGTATCATTATTATTACTAATCATCGTGCATTGTTTTTCCTTTTGCCCTAATGTTTCCAAATATCTTCTGCTGCGGTTATGTCCAATTGCATAGGAAATGCGTAGGTTAATATACACGAATGCATGCTCGTCCAATGGTAATGAGACTCACTGGGAACAGATCAAATCGAAAAACATTATTTTGGAAAGAAGACATACAAAAAATGCGGGAATTAGAAACTGGCTTATCTTGAGCATTGTATTTCTATTTCTTTCAATGTTTCATAAAATCGTCTTCTAAGAGAGGATATTCAGGGTTCAGCTATCATATAACTTTACTATTATCACTAAAACTTGAATTGCATTACTTTCATTATGAGTTGAATATATCTTTAACACTATTATTATTTTAAGCTGTAAACATACTGCTTTATTATGTCACGTTGATAACATAAATGTATATACACTTATTATGTAACAAGAAACATGTATGTTCACGTTACGAATAATGAGTGTGAATCTTGAATCTTGAATCTATATGTCAATTCTATCTGAACTAGTATATGGATTAAGGACAGAGTTCTCCGCCAGATTAACGCAATCGCTGTCATTTTTACAAAAGCTAATCTTTTAAGCTACTTAATTATGTTAGATATAACACTGGTTGACTCTCCCCAGCGTATGAGTCAGTGGTTCAAGGGTAAAGCGTCAACCTCCTGATCCAAAAGTCCCGGGTCAAACCCTTTTCCACATATAGACGCTTTCTCCATTTGCCAAAATGTTTTCAAATCTACACGATAGATATACTTTTATTTGAAGAAGGTTTTCATATTTTTGAGCAAATCTTTTAAAAGTCGTCTGCTGCAGATTTACTTATGTGGGTAGGGTTTATTACCGTGAGCGCGGGGTAAAAGTACGTGTCTTTTCTCACACTCACAGCTCGGGTGCCGGTAGAGTATCCCGCAGACATCGAGAGTGATTAATGTGTAGATTGTAAGATTGTTTCACAATGGCCGTTAAATGTAAATATATATTTTTTAAATATCTAGAACGGTGTTGAAACATAATTGAGCCGCCCCGCTAGAAAACCAACAGTATGGCCTCTGCGTAATGTATCGACCCAGATCAGCCTGCGCAGTCCGCGCAGACTGATCCGGGTCAACACATTCCGTGTCAGGGGGATAGAGGTATTGAGTAATGATTCCTGAAACAGAAGATCCACAGGAGGCGAAAAGTGTCAGTCCAGGATAGCCTGCGCGGCATGCTTAGGCTGATCTGGGTCGATACATTACGCAGATTCAATAATGTTGGTTTTCTCGCGGGACGGCTCAAACGAAAGCTATTGAATACCCGAACAATGCTCCTCGAAAACTAATCTTAAATTAATGATTACACGTATGAAATAATACTAGTCTGCGCGTTATTGTTAAGTGTACCAATGGATACTGATTTGTCGAACTTTCTTCCATGAAACCAGTTACTGGCTGCAAATCGAGGGCTTGGTGTGAAACAGTTGTAACTAAAAACCTATTTTGAAAACTCTGATTTAGGGGCAATTTTGACCCCCATTTGTAAACATTTCAAATTTATGTGCCATTGCTCAGAACGAGCAATGGTACCTATATTTCCATTGTTTACCAAGAAAAATGTTTTAACGCTTATAAAGACTTTATGGCGGGGTGATTTACATTGGTAAAAAAATACAAATTTTAGTTACAATCGTTTCACGCCAAGCCCTCGAAATGTCCTTTGGTTGAGTTTTGGAGAACGCCAATGTACTATTTTGACAAAGGACGATTTTTAAGAAATTGAAACTGTTTTATTTTGTTGGCAGTAATGCATCCATTAAAATGCTATCTACGTAGCCGCGAGCGACAGACAAGGAATCTAAAGCAACATTTTTAAAGTATTTGATATGACCCGACCAGAGATCGAAACCGACTCTCACAAGCCGACATATTGTGGGTATATACATCCTCTTTAGAGTCAAATATCGAGAGTTCCTGGGGTTAGTTGCAGATCTTGCTCCACCAGTGATGTAAAAACTTCCATGTTGGGTAAACAATGGCGTACACAACAATTAAAATATTGCACCTACGCTGAGTAACCAGAGATCAAAATCAATTTCACAAGGTTAAAACAAGATGGCCCTCGAGTTCGGTCATTTAAAACATGGAAAACAATCCTTGTCCACTTAAAATATTAAAATCTGATCAACCTGTTCCATGATATAGACGACATTTGACATCACTGCAACCAGGGTCTTTCAAATAGTACTATTTGAAAGACCCTGCTGCAACAGATGACTAATAAAAACATTTAGGGAAAAGGAGAAATTAATCAGCACGAACAGTTTTTACTTTTTCCACTATAGTTTCACATATATATAGGGTTCCGAACGTTAAACTTCTATTATCAGATATGTTAAAAGCAGACGGCCCTTAAAAATAATTTAGATTTTTTTTTTTTTTTAGTTTAACCCTTTCCCTCATACAACAATTCTGCAGCAGACGACTTTGAACATATTTTGTCAAACGTTTTGTGCAATTTCTTCTTTTGTCACCATGTGTTTCAAAAAGCCGTCTGCTGCAGAGGCGTCAGAAAGCGTCTATATGAGGGAAAGGCAACACATCCAAGGGCCGTTGCGTAAACACAGATAACACACTAAACGAATCCCAAACACTACCTACAACTAAGAGATATTTAAAAAAAACTCCTAATTAAATTCCGGTTGTCAAATCTCGGTATTTAATTTAAGGTTGAAATATTAATCCACACGTATGTCCAGAGAGCAAATAAAACCAAATTGAATTTCCCAAACATTAAACGTTATACCTTATCGCCGGTGACATGTATTGCCCATTTCCACTTGGGCCTGGGCAGGTGTAAATGTAGCGGATTACCGTATATATATTCTGCATTTCCACCAATTCAGACAGAAGAGTATACAGATTACAATACAAACATTACAAAACATAATTAATCGTTATAAACTACAAGAGATAGAGATAGAGAGAGAAGAAGAAGAAATAACTAGAGCCGGGGCATGTGTAAATGAGATGGATTTACACACTCCCATCCATGTGAAGACGCATTTTTGACGAGTCTGTAGCATAGAACTCACAATGAGCAATTATTTATGTAATAATATTTTCCTCACGATTAAATAGTATGAATAGTCCTTTCATTTAACCTGCAGCAGACGACTTTAAAAGCATGTTGATACAAACCCCAGACAATCTCTATAAATGAAGGTATAATTAATGCAAAAAGTTGAAAACATTGTGGAAAATGGAGAAATTGCTCGTTTTGAGCAATTTCTCCATTTGATACAAAGTTTTCAAAGTTCGTCTGCTGCAGCGACGTCAGAAAATGTCTATAGGTGGGAAAGGGTTAAATATATTTCCCGTATTTTCGCCTACATGTTTCCAAAGTCATATGGTGCAGAGTGGTGTACGTGGGAAAGGGTAAAGGGTTATGACAGTAAAACCCCTTAGGGTTATAATTCCAGTGTTTCGACAAAAGGTGTATGTACATGTATGTATGATCTAAAGTTTCTCGTTTCATTGCTTGTTTACACCGCTCATATTATTGAAGTATTGAAGCCATATCTCGGCGAGAGAACACTGTGTGATATTCCAGTAGTAGGCTAAGAAACGTGCCATGGGCACTCCACCATGATTGCCTCGTGCGGAGATCAAACACGGGATATACGGTTCCCAGTCCCCCACACTAACCACTCGACCACGGAGGAGTCCGTGTCCCGCACTCTTAGGTTGCAAAACACCAAATAAATTCCTTCATTGTTTCCATGTAAATCAATCACTTTCAATCCTCATGTGTCACACGTTTTAAGAATTTCGCATGTAGAACACCTTAACTCATTGAAAATAGTTACATCTAAGCTTTATAATAATCCAAAGAAAAAGTGCATGATGCAAGAAGAAATTCACCCGGCGAAAATGGTTACCATCATTTTGGACGAAATCGGGCTAGGAAGAAACTGTTTTTTCACATTCTCTACTTATACTTTCGAACAAGGTCTAACTACTAGAAATTATAAAATCAAACATTTTCAGTGCATCCTATACAAATTTACAATTAATTTAAACTCAATGTCATATATTCAATTGATTCTGGTGATGGTATAGACTCATGTTTAAGCAAACAAAGTACTTTTAGGGACTATTTGGCTAGATCAGCATGGTCGCGAGTGTCTTTGGCGTAATTTCACCTTCTAAAGTTAGAGGATTGAAGTCGGCTTTGACCGAGCCTTCTCCGTCAACCCTTGCACAAAGATCCCAAGTCCCCTGCCTTGATATAATTTGTATGTACCGTATCTAGCGAGTTGGGTTTTTTACTAAAACTGCGAACAGTGACGACTCGGATAGGCCTGTGAATACGCACCGAGCCTTCACTGTCCGCCGTCTGCGTGTAATTGAGGCATGGGTGCAAAGTAGAAATTCAACCCTTTTTATTTTACTCCGATTTGTCTTTGTTAGATTCCGTTATGGTTAAGCAATAAGTCAGTAAATCGCCAGACTCGGTCTTAATATATAATCCGCTTACCATGAGAACTGTATAATCGCCTTCCCGTACAAATACGACTTTCAAAGCTTCTTAGAAAGTCACATTTTTAAAACATCGTTTGAAATAAAGAAAGCATAAAACGAGAATATATCATATTAAAAGTTGACCTTGTAATAATTATACATTAATATTTCCTGGAAGTGCATTTATCACAATACGTGTGTTTTAAAAGTAGACAATTCTAGAAAAATAGCATAAACAGTAGGCGACCTACGGTCTCTCGGAAGACTCCTACCATCGCCAACCATATAACACTGGTTTAACCCTTTCCCTCATATAGACGCTTTCTGACGCCAACAGCAGACAGGTTTTTGAAAACATAGTGACAAAAGAAGAAATTGCACAAAACGTGCAATTTCTCCTTGTGCCACAATGTTTTCCACTTTTTGTCATAGGTTATCCATTCAATTATGGAGATTTTCTATGTTTTCACAAAATAGGTTCAAAGTCGTCTGCTGCAGAATTGTCGTATGATGGAAAGGGTTAAATAATTTGTTAGAAACCAGCCGGGTCATACCAAATACTTCACAAGTTGTAGTTATGGCTGCCCTCCTTGGCGCTCAGATTTGTGGGGTTAGCATTACGACTGACTGGCTGGTGTCAGGATAAGCGGACCAGTAGCGCTGAAAACAGCGTTAATTCCCCCAACAAAAAGAAAAACGATGAAGTATAGCTCGACGCTATTGACCTGATCCCATATGGCCTGATATATAGAATAATACTTTGATACCTTATTGTATTGGGGTTTAACGTCGTTTTCAACATTATTTCAGTTATATAACGGCGACAGTTCACTTATTCAAAAACCCTGGGTAAACAAACCAGTACTAGGCTAGGAAGTGTGCCTTGACCAAGGGCACTCCACCATGACCGCAAATTTCCGACGCTTAACCATTCGACCATGGCAGACTCCAAGACTTTTAAACAGTTGACTCTCGATAACTCGAACTCAAACTGTATATTGATCCATATCAATGTGTTCGATTGATCGCTGGATTTATTCTTAAATCACTTATGTATTGTCAGCTTCGTTATTCATTTACACATTTCTTAAAAGTGTATATTATGAAACGCAAGCCAGTGATGTAATAACATCAAGAAAACATCGAAACAGTAGTTCTAATTGCTCTTTTGTGCACTCATAACTACTGCTACGATGTTTTCCAAAGACTGGTCTGTCAAGGAAATAGTTTAAAAGCTATAGTCGAATTTTCCCCCCTTGTTCGAGTCAAACGATATAGTCGAATTTTCGCCTAGTTCGATCGCTAGTCCACTGTATCTAGTCAAATTTTAACCCTGTGTTATTTTAAAAATAAAAATTCCACAAATTTATTTATTTACATGTAAATATATATCACTGTACATGGATGAGACTTAAATAAATAAATATATATCTAATTATCACGATCAGATCGATATGGTAAGTAATAAAGACCCTGCTTTCAGTGACACGTTTCACAGGTAAATATTAAAATCACACAAACTCCTGAGCGTCAATAGTCAGCAACTATAATGGAAACTTTCACTCCATATCGATGGCACTTGAAAGATTAAAATGTAAGCCGTGAAATAAATTAAATGTGTTTATTTTGGCCATTTTTATCGGGACTCTACCCTATAAGTGAAAGTGTTTCACCCTTGATCTAGTCCGTACATGTAATTGATTTCCCTTTATCTCCTTAGTCCGTTAAGATATTTGATTTCCCTTGATCCCGTTCGTTAAGGTTATTGATTTCGTTCGTTAAGGTAATTGATTTCCCTTGCTCTCATTGGTTATGGTAATTGAAATCCATGGATCTCGTTTGTTAAGTTAATTGATTTTCTTTGTTCTCGTTCATAAATGTTTTTGATATACCTTGATATCGTTGTTAATGTTATTGATTTCCCTTGATCTCTATCGTTAAGGTAATTAATTGCCCTTGATTTCTACCGTTCAGGCAATGAGGGACATTAAAGATAATTATATTATCTCCCTTGTCAGATAAAGACCAAGGAGACCAAATAGTTGGTAGGTCCTTTTAGTTGGAATTCTTTGTCTTTATCGCTATTTCGCAATGAGATATTGCAATTACTCTGTACACATTAATCATAAATGTGTTAATTAAAGTGATGATTCAAAAGAGAAAATTTACAAAGCAGTGTTTAAAGAAAACAAGTGTGGAATTACTAATCAATCTAATAACAGTTGGCCAAGAAAATGCAATTATAAGTGCACCATCCAGTACAAAGAAACCAATGATAAAAACAGAGGAAACCAAATAATAGGACCTAGCTAGATGTAGAGAGTATTAAAGGGAGATAACTGACCGATGTCTCCAATTATTTTCTCTTAATCTCGTTGGTTAAGATTAATGATTTCTCTTGATCTCGTTGGTTAAGATTAATGATTTCTTTCGTTGGTTAAGATTAATGATTTCTCGTGATCTCGTTGGTTAAGATTAATGATTTCTCTTGATCTCGTTGGTTAAGATTAATGATTTCTCTTGATCTCGTTGGTTAAGATTAATGATTTCTCTTGATCTCGTTGGTTAAGATTAATGATTTCTCTTGATCTCGTTGGTTAAGATTAATGATTTTTCTTGGTCTCGTTGGTTAAGATTAATGATTTCTCTTGATCTCGTTGGTTAAGGTAATTGGTCGTAATGTAACTAGGTCCTTAATGTAATTGAATTGCGTCCATCAAAATATTTAAGGTAATGATTTCCATTGAGCTCGTTCGTAAAGGTAATTCATTTCTCTTTACCTCATTGGTTAACGATATTGATTTATCCTGATCTCGTTCGTAAAGGTAATTGAATTGCGGTCATCATAATCGTTTATATAATTGATATTCCTTGATATCTTTCGTTAAGGTAATTTAATTGCTTTTTTTTTTCAAAATCGTGAATATAATTGATTTCCATTGATCTCGTTCGTAAAACATAATTGATTTATCTTGAGCTGGTTGGTTAAGTTAATTGATTTAATATGATTTCGTTCGTTTAGGTAATTAAATTGCGTTTATCAACATCGTTAAGATAATTGATATCCTTTGATCTCGTTTGTTACGGTAATTGATTTACCCTGATCTTATCGTTAAGGTAATTTAATTGCGTTTATCAAAATCGTTATGGTAATTGATTTCCCTGGATCTCGTTCGTAAAGGTAATTGCATTTCTCTTGATCTCGTCGGTAAGGTTATATATTTGTGTATAAATGTGTATTTTTTAATGATGAAGGCTGTAAACGTTTGTATATGATGTTTAATGCTGTATAAAGATATTGTATTGTATTTACCTTGTTCTCGTTCGTTACGGTTATTTATTTCCCTTTTTTTGTTCATTAGGGTAAATGATTGCCCTTGAATCGTTCGTTTGGGGGTATGGATTCACGAGTACGAAAATAAATTAGGATTGATTTATCTTATGATAACAAATGTATGATATCCTCATACCACAAAATGTTTATGTGCTGAGTGCATTAAAATTGTTTGTATAAACCAGGAACACTATATTACAATACATCCCGCTCTTGATGTGGACGCTCTAACTACTGCACCATAGAAGCGGTCATAGCAAAATCTAGCCATTGGGTTAAACATCTAAATGGAAAGACTGTCAGTTGCCAGATAAGATTAACTGATCATCACTCATTATCTAAAATAATGTTGAAAAAAGCATTGAACAATCTATAAACTTTACGATATCTAGTTCGTTTGATTGGTGCATTAGTGTTTAAACTTGACTAATTAAGCAGCGCTTTGTAAACAAAACAACCGTAATGCATTTACGACCAGTGTTGAACAACCAGATCAGCCAGAGCATCCGCACAGTCAAATAAGGCTCTGCACTGTTCGTCAATTAGTAATAGAAGGCTTCAAGACACAACATTAAAGCAGTATCTGTTTGGATCCTAACATGGATGCGCAGGAATGTCTGTTTTCACACGTGTTATTATTACGATAAGGTTGGTTTTCGCAGAGCACTGCTCTTAATGCCATTATATTGGCGTGTGTGGAAAGATATGAGCCGACCCGAGAGAAAACCAACAGTGTGGACTCTGCGTAAAGTATCGACCCGGATCAGCCTAAACATGCCGCGCAGGCTAACCCAGACAGACATTTTTCACCTCCTGTGGATTAACTGTTTCAGGAATCACTACTCTATCTATCCCCCTTAGACGGAATGTATCGGCCGGATCAGTCTGCGCGGACAGCGCAGGCTGATCTGGTCGATATATTACGCAGATGTCTATCGCCGCAGAAAACCAACAGTGTGGACTCTGCGTAAAGTATCGACACGGATCAGCCTAAGCATGTCGCAAAGGCTAACCCGAAAAGACACGTTTCGCCTCCTGTGGATTTTTCTAATTCGGGAATCATTGCTCTATACATTTATCCTCCTGTGACGGAATGGATCGGCCCGGATTAGCCTGCGCGGACTGTGTATGCTGATCTGGGTCGATACATTAAGCAGAGTCCATCATTTTGGTTTTCTCGTGTGGAAAGGCTCATATACATTCGAGTCGCGTCATGCAATATGGGCTATATTGACCTTTCAGTTTGGGATCATTTAAAGTTACAGTATCCTACAATAAGTAGGGCTACATTTCCCGTGTTTTTGTTAGAAGATTGCGCGTAGGTCTCTATAACAAATGGGCTGACAATGCATACTCTAGTGAGTCTATGCTCATCGAAGTATTCACTATAAGACAAAAAGAAAATGCTAGATGACGCACACGCACTTTTATTCAATTCATGATTTGTTTTAATATAAATGAAAAAAAAACTAAGTGGGCTGAACGACATCTTGTTAACATTTGACCAACTAAACATTAACACCAAACTGATATATTTGTTTGCAGAAAGACCGTGAAAAGGTATATATCATTAAGTAATATATTGGTAATATATGGGTTAAGGCTATTACAAAACTAGCCACGCCATACGGAAACCTACATAGTCTCAGTCGGTTCTGGCTCTTCAATGTTCACCAATTAAGTCTGCTGAACTATACTATTTTCAAAAGCGCCCAGCATACCTTACACAAATAACTCATTTGCTTAAAAAAAAAGTATAGCGGACTTACAGTCAACGAAAAGTAATATCAATACAAAATCAACAGCTAAATAACAAATGATTTGATATTTCTGAGAAGAACAACCATGTCGTCCAGTTCCCGCTCGAAATGGAGCTGTTTTAACAAAAACAGTACTTGCATGACCTAGAAAAGCATCCCAAGTAACGTATCAATTCTTATCAATCAATCAATAATTCAATCAGTATTTGTTAGAAGAAGCAGTACCTGAGCCTAGATGGTTAATCTATTATTGATTAATATATTATTACCGAAACTATCATAATTGTAAGTTACGTAAGGAAGGATTTAATTCCTATTGAACTTGAAAATATGTTGATTTCCTAAAATTATTAAATAAAACGTTTAAAACAAAGGATTGTGGACATAAAACTAATTGGACAACTGATAGTTTGATTCGTCAAACATGCATCTATGACTAAATAATATGTGGACGGACAGTGAAAGCTCTGATGAGATTGCCGATGCACAGAATCACCTGAGTCTTCACCTTACGCAAAAACAACAAGACCAGAGCTCTAGATAAAAGAGCGCTTTTCATGCTACAAATTCCTCATTTGACCTCAAAAACCTATGTTTTAACGAGTGCTAAGAGAGATATCATGAAAGAATGACCTATTTATATGGATGTACGTATTTTCCTAGGGCGGACAGACATGTCGCGTTCTGTAGCATTGTAGAAACCGGCGAAATGGTCTTAAACGATCATCTGCTTCTTCTCTCACAATTTTTCTAATTTATTTTAAAATTTAAATATAACATTAAAAATGCCACGAGTTGCATTTCTTTCTTTGTGTTGATGTTGCGAACGTAGACGACTTTTAATAACATTATTGTAAATGGCAAGATGGTCCAAAATGGTTAATTTCTTCTGTTCTCACAATGCTTTTAACTTTGTTTTTAACATTAATATTAAATTGCCAGGTGTTACTTTCCGTTTTATGTGTTGGTGTTGTCAAGGTAGACGACCCTGAAACATTATATAAGCCCGTCCATAATAAATGGAACGGGTTGGCTTTTGTAGACAGTGTATACCCAGAGCATCTTAACAATCTGGTCAATATCTTCACATTCACATATAACTTACATAATCTTGCAAGACGATTTGATTAATTTGTGTAGATTCTGACAGATATAAGCAGATGGAGAGGCCGATCTTAACCCACACTGTTCAGAAATGCCAACTCGTACCTTTACCGATGCACTGTCTCATATAAGGTAAACAATTACAATGGACAGGTACGAGAGAAATCCGATCACAAACTGTATTGACTCTCTCTTGATTCGGACAAATATTGGTGTTAACGATATAAAAGCCAGGGCAAATATTTTACTTTTAAATTTGTTAATACAATTGGACGTAAACGTAAGACTATTAACCCTGTACTAGAGTGTTTATGTCCGACACTTTAACATCATACAATTATCAATTTGTTACGCCGAGGGCTATCAACCAAGTTGGCGTGAGTTAGGAATCCGGCTGGGCAATTTATTCTTTCCGAACCTTAACTATTACCAAAATGAAAACGCAAATGCAGAAGATGATAACCTATACTATTATCCACAATGTTATCAACTCTATTCTATGGTGTAGATGTAGAGCGTTCGCCTCGGGTGCTTGAGGTCGTCGGTTCGATTCCCGGGCGGGTCTTACCAAATACTTTAAAAACGATAGTATTGGCTTTCCCTCCTTAGCGCTCAGAGTTTCGGGACCAGTCCGACGGTGTCAGGATAACTTATCCAGTAGTACTGGTAACTTCCCTAGGAAACGCCGCGATATAACTGGAACATTGTTGAAAGCGTCGTAAAACACCATACAAACAATGAAAGAAACAAGTCTATAATTAAACGATAATTAATATTTCACAATTAAACGATTCCAAATAGAAAAAGGCTATAAATAAGCACGTAAATTCCTATCTTACACCCGACATGCTGATCCGATCCCCCGTAGCTTACTGGATAGCCACTCGGACTGTCAATCCAGGGGTCGTGTTTTTGAACCCAAGATCCGCCATCATTCTTTCCGACGCTTGAAACACGTCAATGCGACAGGTAGCATTCGTCTTGCACCAATGGGCTAACAGTAAATGTGGAAAAAAGTAAAAAAGTAGACATTTGCTTGAACAATGCTGTAATATGGAGTACTGCATGGTTTGAAAAGGCCAGGAAACTCACGGCTACATACATTTGTCGCCGTGATATTACTGAAGAACTGTCGAAAACTGAGCTAAACCCAAATCAAACCATCAACCTGACCTGCTAAGTTCCTCATGCATCGTTCTTGTTTCTGACCAGGGGCGTAGCTCCCTTTAGGCACTGTAGGCACGTGCCTACACATCTTTTCCAAAAATGCCTTAAAATGCAGCTGCGGAGATACACATCTGCGTAATGTATCGACCAGATCAGCCTGCGCTGTCCGCGCAGACAGATCCGGCCGACACATACCGTCTAAGGGGGGATAGATAGAATAGTGATTCCTGAAACATAAAAACCACAGGAGACGAAAAGTGTATATCCGTGTGTGGCATGCTTAGGCTGATCCGTGTCGATACTTTACGCAGAGTCCACACTGTTGATTTTCTCACGAAACGGCCTACACATTGATTATTGCCAAGCATCGCCGCTGTTGACAGGCTTTTTACTCTTTTAAGAATCTTTTTAATTTTAATTTAATCATAGAGTAAGCTTTGCCACATATTGATATCAATCGGAACACCTCGGGTAATTCCGTCATCCACCTTCATCCATCATCATCACCGAGGTATTCCGATTGATATTTGATGTATATAAACAAACAGAGTTGACCAAGCTTAACGAGTACAGGATGATTTTAGTTTATATTGTTCGCTTTTTTACTTATTGATACATGACTAGCGAATCGAGGGCTTGGTGTGAAACAGTTGTAACTAAAAACCTATTTCGAAAACCCTGGTTTAGGGGCAATTTTGACCCCTTTGAAAAACAATGCAAATTTAGGTGCCATTGCTCAGAACGAGCAATGGCACCTAAATTTCCATTGTTTACCAAGAAATATTATTTAAAGTAATACTTTATGACGAGGGGATTCACTAGACGTTGGTGAAACGATACCAATTTTAGTTGCAACCATTTCTCACCAAGCCCTCGAAATGTTAACGAGCAAGTTGAACGTGCAGTCTGATATAAGTCTACATCGAGGGCTTGGCGTCAAACGGTTGTAACTAAAAACCTATTTTGAAAACCCTGGTTTTGGGGCAATTTTGACCCCTTTGTAAACAATGCAAATTTAGGTGCCATTGCTCAGAACGAGCAATGGCACCTAAATTTCCATTGTTTACCAAGTAAAATGATTTAACACTTATAGAGACTTTATGGCGAGGTGATTAACCTTGGTAAAAAAATACCAATTTAAGTTACAACCGTTTCACGCCAAGCCCTCGACATGTTCACAATTTAATTAGAAGCTGTGTATAACATGCATAATACACGTTTATAAAAAACAAAAACAAAACGTGATATTTCGAAATAAGTGCCTTACCGCAATATCGATTATTTATTTAATTTAAACTTATCTATTTATATGTTAAATTGCGAAGGCTTGTGTTACAGGTTAAAAGACGATGTGCTTGTACAAGTCTTAATTTGTTATAGAAAATGTGAAAATAGGACGTGTAAATGTGTTACCCTAAACATTGTGCAATACTCTTCAATAGTTAACACACCTGATGAAAACAATTTGAAAACTGGTAAAATTATGGTTTTGGTGGAGAACAGAAAACACTATGGGGAAACAAGGACAAATTGTTTATCGCCTAGAAAATCTGCTTTCCGTAATTAGTTTCCAGTATTTTGCTGTTGCCACTATGCGACTTGATTAGGGAACAGGTTGTTTTAACTAGTGAGCATTGTTTTGATTTCATATGCTGGGTTATATAAATGTTCATCGTCTAGCGATTTGGGGTCTTTATATTATATCTGAGAAAAGTGAAAAATCAAGCGAGCCTTTACATCCGTACAGTCTGACCAGAGCCTTCACCGTCGGTTAACATTTCATATTTGCTTTCCACAAAAATAAAAAATAAATCACTTTACATTGATATGATCCCATTACAGAGGGTCAATAAAACCTCAAATCGCCTACCGCGGCTAAATACGTTATATTAACGTTTTACCACATACAACAAATATACAGCAGACGACTTTAAAAATGTCTACTCAAAATTATGGAAAATCTCTATTTATTGTAGGTATAATTACTGAACTAAGTTGAACATTTTGTGGCAAACGGAGAAAATGATCGTTTTGAGCAATTTCTCATTTTGTCACAATGTTTTCAAAATTCACTTGCTGCAGATGCGTCAAAATACGTCTTCATGTCATAAAGGGCTGAGGAATGCCTGTGCATGATAGTTAATCAACGGGGCTATACTTCTAGTTTGTATGCAAGAAGTTATTCTTCACCTTAATATTTTGTTAAAATGTACGTCAATTTGTTTCGTACGCACATGTGTATTGTACATATTTTGACGATGAACCATATGTGTACAAGTCATATGAATAAACTTCTGTTCTATTCTTTTCTGGTCTGTTATATCTGCGACTTTTTGTACATGTAAACAGACCTCTCAGGACTGTGATATCCTAACTGTCTAGTTAAAAACATATTGGTATTGAAATAAAAAGGGTGAATGGTTCAAAGAAGAGATAATCGAAAACTTATTACATTTTTGGGGGGATTGTAGCAATCAAATTGACATTGACTTAATGTGCATTGTGGTTGTGCGATCAAAGGACTGTGAAGGGACAGGCTATATCTGGTATAACCCTTTCCCACATACAACAAATATGTAGCAAACGACTCTGAAAATGTCAAGAAAAATGGAAAATCAGTATAAATGACAGAAATATTATTGAATAGATCATTTCCTTCTTTTGCCACATTATTTTTAAAAGTAGAATGCTGCACATGCGTTTGTCTGTGGGAAAGGTTAAGTGTTACACCCTTGTCACGTATCGATCATACGCCAGCTATTTACCTGATACAGGCGATATTTCTGGACGATTCCGAAGCAGACGAATTTCAAATACATTGTGAAATTCTATAAAAAAAATACATGTGGAATTATATGTCCAGTCTTACATTTAGTATTTAATGACATTTTTCAAACAGGATATTTCCTAGAGTATGGTGAGAAAGCATAGTGGTTCCAATTCATAAATTGGGTCTCAGAGAAAATCGCTTTAACTATAGAGGTATATCACTTTTAAACGTAGTGTACAAGATATATTGCAGTATTATTAACAAAACATAGTACAAAATAGACGAGTTACATGCCCTTATTGCTTTGTTCTTCGATCTGAAATAGTTCATACGTTTTGGAATTAAGAATACACAACCTGTAACATGTAATGGCCCTGTCACACTATTGCGTATGAGAGAAACGTATTAGTTGCGTATGGAAATTCATAAATTAATTTTCATACGCACAAAAAGCCCTTGAAAATACAGAATTATTTCGATACTTACCGTATTGAACCTATGAGTAGCGTATGAGTAGCGTATAGCCAGCGTATAACCAACGTAGTCTGCGTATGGCTAGCGAATGCGTAGCGTATACATTGTGCATGTCCAGCGTACCGCTATCACGTGACAAAGTGCCCATATAAGTCCACAAAGAACTGTAGAAGATCTAGAAATTGACACTTTATCAAAACGCCGACAATACGCAGGGGATACGATTGCCATACGCCAATCAAACGCTAGTTGTACGCTAGTTGTACCTTATGTATACGTTACTCAATCGCCAGGCATACGCCAATATGTCTATATACGTTGCAGGTACGTCAGACATACGTTAGAAGTACGTAACTCGTGCGCCATCAATACGCTAGCTGTACACTTTCATGCCAGCGTATGACCAGCGTACTCGACCTATGAGTAACGTACCTCTAGAGTAACTCGCGCGTTTTCAGCGTATACCTTGCGTCTGCTTCGCCTATAAACCATACGTCCGAATACGCTCAAACTGTTTAAGCATGCTTACAAAATACCTGCCTCGCCGTATACCAGCGTATGCGACCGTGCTTGAAACGTATTAAACCTATGCCTAACGTACGCCTAGGGTATGTCAGCGTATACCAGCGTAGGCGTGATATTTTTCATACGCTGGCATACGCTGGCATACGCTGGCATACGCTGGCATACGCTAGTACGATACGCAATAGTGTGCCAGCGCCATAACGTAGGTGCGAAGCAAGGCGATCAGTGTAGTCCCATCAACTTTAGTTTATTTATAAATGAATTAGTATCATTTCTTAAAAATAAAAGTAAAATAAAGGTATCTCTGGAATATCCATGAGTCCGGACAAATCTGGTATTGTATGTCTTTTATATGTGCAGAAACTGTTATTAACTTACAAAGACAACTGAACGCTATCTCAGAGTTTCACGATCTCTCAGGAATGACTAAAAACTGAATTTATTGTGTTTAGAATTGGAGGACCACTACGGAAATATGGAGTTGGTATTATAAGAATACGCCTTTAAAAATCTCATCAATGTACCACTTTAGAGGATAACTGTTCACACCCAAATTATCTTGGACAAAAGCCAAAATAAAGCTTGCAGCACTAGCAAAAAAAGCAAAGTTCTCAATCAAGTTAAGCCAACGTACATTTGGCAGATTAAATGTAGAATTCTAGTGATACAACTGTCTGAATTGTACGAAAGTCCAATATTTATCTTCTGTGTACCATCACAAAACGATTCGAATTATTACGAAGAAACTATTAATATAATGAACGATATAGTTGCGATTTATACAGACAAAGGACATATCATTATCGGCGGAGACTTTAATGCATGCCTGATCGATAATCGCCATATCAACACAAGTCAACGCTTCAATGTATAAGTTCATGCAACGTAATAAATGACAGTAATGTAGTAATCGCATCAGATCATTTACCTATAACGATTACAATTAAACATCAACAAGCCATAAGTATACCTCGTACGAACACTAACAACAACACTACATGGCATAAAGCTAGCGCGAACCAAATAGCGCAATCAAATGTTTACAACAGCGAAAAATGTATAGCGCTGCAGATATAACAAGATATTGCCACACGTTTGTAGATATTTTAAATAGAGGTGCAAATATGTGTATTAGACAACGAAAAATAAATCCTCACACAAAACTTTACTGGATGCAGACGTTAAAGCATCTCATAAGATGTACCATCCAGCTAGAAACGCCTGGCTTGCCGCAGGCAGACCGCAGTATTTGCTCGCATCTATTATACGCGGAAGATAAAAAGGCGAAAAATAACTTCAGGCGAGTACAGAGTAGTGCTTCTTATGATTTACTCTACGGCGCGTATCGCGAACTAGAGGAAGCTGGTAGTGTATATTAACCTCTTTTGGCGGCTAGTGAAAAAGGCGTAAAAGAACGAATAAAAGTCGAGTATATTCGCTCAACCAGTTAAAGCGATTTAAACATCAAATGAAAACATAAAAGAACCGGTTTCTGTAAAACGTATTTCATAAAAATTAAACCAACATAAAAATAAATCAGAAACTAACTAAGAAAACGAGACCGTAGACGCCCTTTTTTCTCGTGACGAAATTGTTAATCAAATAAAAACTTTTAAAAAAATAAAGCCGGGGCATGATCCTATACAAAACGAACACGTTTTACATGGTCCCGACTCGATACTAGATTGTATAGTTATCCTATTCAATAATATACTGAAATACGAAACAATTCCAGAACATTAGAGCAATGGTCTAATCCGCTCTATATTTCAGGGGGAAACGTAAACAATTACAGACCACTGTCACTGTTATGTTCAATTATAAGCTCGTTGAAAAGTATTACGTCATACAAATGTGGACATTTACCAGTAATCTTCAAAACCCTTCCCCAACCAATATCAACATATCTAAATGCAAATCGTAAAAATATAAAATGCTGTCAAAGATGCTATAAGAAGTGGTCGTAACTCATTCTTTGCACACAGTGGTGAAGGTGTTCAATATTGAGGACTTGAACCGTTATCATCCGTTAAACAGTATAACAGTATAACTTGTTATACCGTCCTTACTTTACGGTTCAGAAACATGGTGTAATCTGTCTAAAACCAATACTCAGAAAATCGACAAATTCCTACGCATGGTAACAAAAGATATACAAGGCCATCATGTGCAAACACGTTTGGCGATGACAGAATCCATTTTATGCCCGAATCATAAGGTATCGGTTTGGCCTCGCCGTTGTGCCCCGTTTATGACACCCACGATTTAGCATATTTCAGCCAGGTGCCACGATGTGCCACGTTGTTGCCACGTCCTATCACGTGCTAGCCACGCTGTCGCCTCGTTGTATTTTGTTCGCCTTAAATGAATGTGGTGGATACCCTCTTTCGGTTACATGTATAACACAGTGCATTAAGCACTGGATAAAACTTACGTAAATGCCTACAACAAGATATCCTAAACAATGCTACTATATGCTTAGAAGGCTAGATGAAAATGGCAGAAAGACATGGTCATCAAAAATTAAAAATGTGTTATATGAGTATGGTTTTGGATAAGTATGGATAAATGTCGGTGTTGAACATTGTAGTAATTGTTTAAAGTTCTTTAAACAACGTCTTATAGATTGCTCTCTCCAAAATCTTCAGCAAAAGATCAGAGATTCACCTAAGTCGAAACATTATCAACACTTTAAATCTCTGTTAAATGTAGAAATGTATCTTTCCATGGATATTACATGTTATAGTCGTCGCATATTGTCAAATTTTAGATGTTCTAGTCATTGTTTAAATGTAGAAAAAGGTAGAAAAAGGTAGAAACCAAAATATTGATTATTGCTTGAAATTCTGTTATATTTGTCTTGATATAAACTGCTATGTTGTTGAGCACGAATTTCCCTTTGTGTTAGTATGTCCAGTTTACAATGAACTTCGTCTTCTTTATTTCCAAGAAATCTGGACAAATTCATACCCAACTACAAGGTTGTTTTATGACATAATGAGTGAATGAAGACCAACTTATGTGAAATCACTGATAAAATATCTAACTGAGGCATTTAAAACCAGAGAATTACTTTTAGATGAACAGGTCTCAAATTAAATCATAAAGAATGTGCCGTATACTAATTATTTCTATATTTGAGTAACTTCAAAAAGTGTATGGTGTCACTCATATCAATTTATTATGTAAATGTAAATTATGTATAATGGGCCGGAGGCCTTACATTACTGAATAAAATATTTGAATTTGTATTGTATTATATTCCCGTTGTGACACAATTTAAAGGTGATAACGAATATCAAAGTCGAGTTTTGTCTCGCTGCCGCCACGCTGTCACCTCGTTGTCGCCACGTTGTTCCACGATTTGCTTCGTTATGACTCGCTGCCGCCAAGTTCAGTTAAAACATATCACGCATTGATGACCCTCAACCAAGTCTGTTGAAATTATAACGCAGCTCATAACGTAGTACAACATGTTACAGCGGATCATAGCGTGACACAGCGTGGCATAACGCGGCACGAGAAACGTGGTAGCAACGAGGCCGCAACGTAGCATATCGCAGCATAACGTGTCTGCAAATGCAACAAAACGTATCAACCAGCGGGACGCGCTATGTTCCCGTTCTATTACGTTTGTGCTACGTTTCTGCTTTTTTATACTACGCTGTACCACGCTCTCGCGACGTTGTAGTACGTTGTGGGGAAACGTGAGCAAATTTCCACTCAACGTTTTGTCACGTTTGATCACGATTTAGCCACGTTATTCTACGTTTGCTGACGTTGTAGCCACGTTTCCCAACGTAGCTAAATGTGACGACCAAAACGTGACACGTGAATGGGGCATTAGGGTTTTACCCCCTCCGCTGTCTCATAGAACAGAGACAATTTATGTTCTAGAAAAAGTAATTTCATCTTCAAGTGTTAAGAGAATATTCTTATTTTACGTATTCAATTATCTTCCTATCAGAATCGTAATAACCATTACCAACTTTGGGGCTTGTCAGGGTATCGAGTGATCTCTATCTCAGAGCAATACTGGCGTATAGGGTCCTACTAAATACTGCAAGGACTACATGGACTACAAGGACTACAAGTTGTAGTCGGCTGGCTGTTTGGTCAAAGTTAAATACTGACCAATGAAATCTAAGTGGGCGTGTCTAATATAGATAATACACCAGTCATTCTCATACAATGCGAGTCTAGTAGTAGTGGCTTATTGAATATTTATGAGCCTAATAAGGCTGTGATATATGCTAATTTAAATCTTTGGTTTACATCAAATTAAGGTTAACTCACTAGTTTTAATATAGCAATCGACCTAAACATGAGAAACGATTCTCAATAAGTTCATTCATACCAAGTAAAGAATGTTCAGTTATAGAACCAGAACCACAAATCGTGGATAGAAGTGAAACACGTACGCCATTAGATATCAGTGAAAGTGCTAAGCAAAATGTGTCAGCCACAAGTGAACAGAATACCTAATTCAAGAACAGTGACGGTGAAGCAGAATCAAAAACAAATATACCTGGACTAAATCCCCTTCCAGAAAATGGAAAAGTCTTAACCATTGACGAGTTGTTTGATCTTTTGGCAAGTGAAGAGCCCTGTGTTGATAGTGTTCAAAGCGGTGTTAAGGAAAGTGTGTTTATTTTGTTCAATAATTCAGATAACATGTCAAAAAGAAAATCTAAAAAGGCTTCTCAATTTTGGGATAACTGTAGGGCCTGGGACTCTAAAAAAGCCAGAAACGTGAAATCTACTTTTCTGTTAACGCACGAAGAAAGTAAGCCCCATGGTTTGAATTATGTTGTGGTCAAAGACGGTATCGTGTATAAAGAAATAAGAACTAAGGGTAAAACACAGGTTTCCAAGTTAGAGCCACAACCACCACTTAGCAGGATAGTTACCGTACATAGACATTACATGGCTTTAAAACGTGACAACACATACAAAAAACGAGTTAGTTTGGTTGAGTGTGTACCTAGTGACTTCAACTGTCGTGATAGTATCGCGGTCATTTAATATGTGGGTAATTACAGCACTTCTGAAATTCCCCACGGCAATTCAAAAATCAACACTCAATGTTATGTGAGAACCCACCCCGATGTCATCAAGAAGATAAAAACAAACGTAGTTCACCAAAAATCAACCGATACGTATACGCAACTCACAAATCCAGCCTTAGACGATTCGTTCAATTTCCCACGTGATTTAAAACAGTGTCAAAATGTAAAAGCGAAGACTGCTAATGAGGGCAATAAAGGTCATAAGTCTCAAAATATAGCGGATGAAATCATGAATGTATTTCACCAGCTTAATGATAACCACCTGTTTGTAGCGGAAATGATTCATTCGCGTTAAAGCAATCTGTCTATAATTATTTGCTATACATATGAACAATTAGAAGACTTTCAGTCATTCTTATCGACGAAGTCGGGGGATGTTGGTGTCGACAGAACTTTTTCTTTAGGGAAATGTTTGTTACTACAACGGTTTATAAGTCGCACAAGGTTAACAGAAAAGGTACCGGTGAGCCGCCTATATTGTTAGGTCCTCTGATGCTTCATTGGGATGGACGTCAAAATAACTATTTCCGCTTCTTTTTTCAAATCAGAGGAGTGTTAGGATTATAACTTAACAATATAGAACTGTTAATGGGTACGGACGATTAGAGGGCAATGACCAATGCCATTGATATGACTATGCCCGGTGTAAAACGTAAATTATGCACAAAGCATATAAAAGACAATATCATCCGACAAACAACAGACAAAATCCCCAAAACTACCAAAGAGCGGAAAGAAAACGTTGATTTGATCTTAATTTCAGAAGGGGTTGCTACGGCTAACGACTCCGCCGTATTTGACGAGCGCAACCAACTATTAAAAGAAAATTTGAGGGAAAACCACAGCGATTTCCTCGCTTATTATGAGAAAAATGTACAGAAAAAACTGTCAGACCATGTAGTGTCGGGTGAGGACGAACTGTGGACTAACAATAATACGGAAAGCATAAATAATCGCTTAAAGTTAAAAATTAACTGGGATCCGAAAAAAACAGATGTTCTCGATGAACATCTTCATGAATTAGTGCAGTGCCAAATGACAGACATGCGGAGAGCACTATACGGCACGGGAAATTTTTAGTTTGAATGGCAAGTATCGACGCCAGAAAATTCCCCGTGCCATATGGGATACAAAGACCCAAACAGACAAACATGATGTATTTGTAAAATTTCTTAAAAGTGGACGTCAAACAATTCCGGAAGTTGTGTCATTAGATAGCCAATTTAAGGCGAAAAAAAGCCAAAGTTGGCTATGAAGCCAACTCAGCGTAAAAGATGTCGGCCAAATAAAACGCCACGAAATGATTACCCGGGTGTGAAACATTGTACTTTGTATTCGTATGATTTCGCCATTGCCTCGTCAGGGCAACGCACTTGGGTTTCATTTTTCGTGGCATAGATGATTTAGTGATTTTTTTCTGTGCCCCCCTGTGATGGTTCTGTACATAATGAAGTATATTTAATCTGTGTGTGTAATACTTTCTAGTTATTGTTCTGTATATATACATGTATGTTTTAACTGTTTACTATTTTATAGTTTGTTCCGATAATATGTAAAGTAAATGCGACATGCCTCATTCGTTTTTCACCAATGGGCTTCTCTATGTGTTTGGAGGTATTCTCAAGCAATGGACAGACTGATGAGAAATTGATATCTGCATCCTCAAATGCCTTAGACAGGCGACACAAATGGTGCATTATATCGGACAGGAAGTGTGCAGTGTACAGAAATGTGTAGCACGACATGGATTTTACAAGACCTATAGCTTTTGCACTTTTGTCATCTAACAATATAGACAAGATAATACTATAATTGATCAAAACTGCTTTCAGTGCACCATCAAATGAGAGCCATCGTGTGTGAAAGACTTGCTTTAATTTTTGCTGCTACTGCAAAACTTCTTAAATGGCCCTAAGTTTGTTTGAATGCTTTGGGGAATACTCAAAGTACTTGTACAATGCATTTACAATTTCTTTACAAGGTACACAATACTATCGGCAGCCCCACCAGAACTCAGTGTCAGTCTAGTGCACAGACAAAATACCGGGGACCTCATTTTTTTCAGTGCTTTTACAACACTAGACTTGTGTCCTATCATTAAGGCTGCACCGTCAGTGATAACGCCACACATTATCGAAATGTCAATTCCCCGTTTTGTCAACACAGCAGCCAATGCATCGAAGATACGTTGAGAAGTAGCACCCTGATCTAAATTAACTAATCCAAGTAACTTATCTTTGATGCCATTCTCTTGAGCTAGATAGACAACATACACAATTAAGTTTTGTTTAACAGTTATGTCAGTTGACTTATCAAGGGTGACACTATACTACGGGGATTTATTTATGGAAACTACAAGTTCATCGGTTATGACCTCAGCTATTGCCTTCTGAAACTCTGACACGGTTGAAATCCCATACCATACTAAAATGCCACGTGGTTACGGCGGTGTGGCTGTGCTTTGAAAGAAGCCATTAGACAGTTACGTCAGAGCACATCCAGATGGTTGTAATTTGTAATAGAATGCAATGCATTGAACTAAAATTAAGAATCCAATAATTATCATCTCCCTTTATCTTCCAACAAATAGCACCGATGAGTATACGGAATGCTTTGATCAACTGACTGAGATTTTTTTCTCAACAGAATTCAACGGGCCATCATTCATTAATGTGATGGGAATGAATGAATGAATGGTGATTTAAGGCCCGTCGACAACTAAGGTCATTTTGGGCGCTTACTAATTTACTTACTGTAAATGACGAAATAATTAAAATTGAAATATAAGTAACCAGTTTATTAGACAAAACAATCAAACATGATGTATGCGATACTTAACATTAATATAAAACGACATGTAAGCCAATGTAAAACAGAATTTAGGCAAACAAGCCAAACACTACTATGTAATACTTAACATAAAGATAAACAATATCTGAGAAAAGGTGGAACAGGGTCTGTAAAAGTAATGCATGTGCAAAAGCACGATTTAAGAAATAATCATATCTTATTAAAAATATTAATTTCCGTAAGGAAATCAAATAAAAGTTCAGGTTTGACAGACTCAAAGAGCTGACGCATACTTTGAGACTTAAAAAATCTATCACGTATTGGAGCGAAATCAGCACATTCCAGAAGAATGTGCTGTACTGAAAGTTGTGTAAAACATGGAATACATTGAGGTGCTTCCTCACCTTTCAGTAAGTATGCATGAGTTAACCATGTGTGCCCAATGCGTAAACGAGCAAGGACAATTTCTTATCGGCGACAGGATCTAAAAGCTGGCAGCCACTCACTAAGTACTGACTTGATCGAGTGCAGTTTATTATTTACTTGCTCATTCCAATCACTTTGCCACTTATCGTAAAGTAAAACATTTATTAAAGGTTTAAAATCGGAATAAGGTATTTTAAAAGGTAAAATATCTTGTGAAAGAGCAGACTTTGCTGCCAAGTCAACATGTTCGTTATCGTGAATGCCCATATGACTAGGGATCCAGCAAAATACTACATGTGCTGTTGCACAAATACGCGATAACTTAGAAAGGAGGTTAACAATAATAGGGTTATCTATTTTGTCATTCTGAAGTGCCTACATAGCAGACAATGAGTCAGTAAAAATAACATATCGCCAATAACCTTCGGATTCAATATAATCCAAAGCCAAATGAATTGCCTTTAACTCGGAAGAAAATATAGAAGCATTATTTGGCAACCGAAATGTTATCACATCGCCATCAGCAACTGCGACGGCAGCAGCCTTTTCGCCATCCTTAGAACCATCCGTATAAATACGCTCAAAGTTAAGTATTTTTAATTTCAATATACTTGGATTTAAAACAATAGGATCTGTGCAGGCCTTTTTATCGGTCGCAAGATCATAAATGAATGATAGAGTCCAAGGTGGTGCATCTGAAATCTCCTGCTTCGCGATGTCGTCAAGATCAACATCAAGTTTAGCGACTTCTGGACCGTAACGGATACCAAATGGCGGTATAACCCGTTCCTTCTTTAAAAATAATTCTTTGTATAAAGGGTTAACAAGAGCGCCAAATGTCACAAAATACGCCCGTCCTGTATAGTGATAATTGTTATTGAGCTGACAAGACCAATTTTAGGTAATTTCTATAATCAAAGGGCGATAACTCTTGATTGACTAAAGGGATATGTCTAGTTATCAAACTTGTCTGAGATATTATGCCAATACACATTCTGACAAAATTTGGTGATGATTGGACAAAGGTTTCTAAAGTTATTGAGCTGACAAGACCAATTTTGGGTAATTTCTATAATTAAAGGGTGATAACTCTTGATTGACTAAAGCGATATGGCTAGTTATCAAACTTGTCCGAGATATTATCCCAATACACACTCTGACAACATTTGGTGATGATTGGACACAGGCTTCTAAAGTTATTAAGCTGACAAGACCAATTTTGGGTAAGTTATCGAACTTGTCCGAGATATTATCCCAATACACATTCTGACGAAATTTGGTGATGATTGAAAAAAGGCTTCTAAAGTTATTGAGCTGACAAGACCAATTTTGGGTAATTTCTATAATTAAAGGGCGATAACTCCTGATTGACTAAAGCGATATGGCTAGTTATCAAGCTTGTCCGAGATATTATCCCAATACACATTCTGACAAAATTTGGTGATGTTTTTGTCGGCGTAAATATAAAGATGGTTCATTGGCTTCTACATATAGACTTTTAACGTGTGTGGTTCGAAAAGCGCCTAGGGCTAGCCGTAAACCCGATAATGGATGGTATCAAGTGTTGCAATGTATGACTTCCATGCCGAGCCATAAACAATACATGCGTGGTCTAATTTAGATCGTATTAATGACCTGTAAAGTCTCACCAGGACTTTACGATCAGCTCCCCAATCCATATGGGATACAACGCGTAAAAGATTTAATGCTTTCTGGCATTTATTTCTAAGGTACTTTATATGAGGAATAAAAGTCAGTTTCGGGTCAAATAATAGACCAAGAAATTTCAATTCAGACACAACGTCAATACGAGTGCCATCTAATGTAAAATCAGGATCTAGGTGGTGTTTACGAAGTTGACAAAAGTGCATACATTTGGTCTTGCTTTTAGAAAATTTAAAGCCATTTTCGTTTGACCATTTTTGTAAATTATTCAAAACTTGTTGCAATTGTCTTTCTATTGTATGCATATTTTTTTATCTGTAACAAATACAGAAATCATCAACATATAAAAAGCATTCAACTCCAGGGTTAACAGATTTGATAATGTTATTTATTTTAACACTAAAAAGTGTAACAGAAAGAATACATCCCTGGGGAACACCCATTTCCTGAAAAAGTATCACCAACACGATCTTTGAATTGACGGTCAGTTAAAAATGCAGAAATAAAATAAGCAAGGCGACCTCTTATGCCAAAATCATAGAGGTCATTCATAATTCCATACTTCCAAGTCGTGTCATATGCACTTTCTAAGTCAAAGAAGACGGTGCTTCTATGTTTACGAAAACCAGACTGAACAGTTGTGATAAGTTTGTTCTTTTCAAGAAACCAAACAAGTCTGTCGTTGACCATTCTTTCCATGGTTTTACATATACAGCTGGTTAATGCTATAGGGCGATAATTCCCAAGATTAGTTGTATCTTTACCAGGTTTGGGAATTGGAATAACGATGGCCTCCTTCCAAGATCCCGGGAGGCATCCCGGTCGCCAAACCTGATTATAAACGTCAAGTAAACAAGAAAGAGATCGAAAAGGTAAATGTTTCAGTAATTGATAGTGTATATCATCTGATCCCGCAGCGGTATCATGGCACTTCTTGAGAGCTGTTTTTAATTCTTTTAACTTAAAAGGTTTATTGTAGGCCTCTTTATTCTTTGATTTAAAATTAAGTTTTTGTTTCTCCTTTTGTTGTTGAAATTTTTGTAACTTTGGAGAATAGTTCGAAGAGAACGACTTTTGCGCAAAGGAATCTGCCAAAATATCGGCAATATCCTTCTTGGAAGTAGCGACACCTTCTGGGGTGTTCAGATGATTTACACTAATCGAACTACTCTTGCCAATAATTTTTCTGATCATATCCCATGTCTTTTTGACGGATGATCTATAATTTAACCTAGATACATACCGTCGCCAAGACGCACGTTTATTTTGTTTAATAGTTTTGCGGGCTTTCGCTCGAGCTATTTTAAATTTTACATGGTTTTCCTGGGTTGGCCTCAGGTCAAATTGTCTGAGAGCCGACCTGCGTGTTCTTATAGCCTTTTTGCAATCTTCATCAAACCAAGGTTTGTGAGGGCGCTTTGGGGGTGTCGAAGTTCGGGGTATTGCTTCTTCAGCTGCCTGATAAATTAATGAAGTAAAAAGTTGTGTAGGATCATCACAATCCAAAAATACATCCGGAGTAATGGATTCCTCACATCGCATCTGGAATAAATTCCTGTTCGCTTTGTGAAGCCTCCATCGCCTCGGACGCTCCAGAACAGAGCGTCCAGTTTCACTTATAATTAAAGGGAAATGGTCACTTCCATGAAGGTTGTCTGCAACCTTCCATGAGAAATCAACAAACACATCAGGGCTACATACAGCAAGATCAAGAGATGAGTATGAATCGGTAGCAGGGTGTAAGTATGTATATGATTTTTCATTTAAAAGACAAAGATCGTGTTTAAAAATAAAACTTTCGACCCTTTATATTGGTGTCGTTACATCCCCACAATGTATTGTGGCAATTGAAATCCCCCATTAAAATGAAGGGTTTGGGGAGTTGAGAGATAAGGTTGTTTAATTTATCTACATCTAGCGGCACTTGGTGGGAGATGTAATGAACACAGGGTTACTGTTTTGTTAATAGAAATGTTGACAGCAGTTGCCTGCAATGTTGTATCAAGATTTATTAGCCTATGAGGGACTAAGTTGTTAACAACTACAGCAACCCCACCACACGCACGGTCACCATCCCGGGAGGCTGTGTGATAACAAGAGTGATACTTTAGTGTAAATTTGTCGGAATCTTTCAGGAAAGTTTACTGTAAGCAAAGTGCTACTGGTTTATATTCATTGATAAGTATGGATAATTCTTCAAAATTAGAATTTAATCCTCGACAATTCCATTGTAAAATAGTGTTACTCATTATCATTGAATACATGAGTAAGACAGAACACAGAATAGGAAGTATGGATTTAATCATTTTGTAAAGGTAGTCTTATAATTTTACCTTGCTTATTATTATCTGTAATAGTATCTTCTGCTTCCATGTCTTCACCAAGACACGGGTAGCGTTTATGGTTTTTAATTTGGTCATCGGATCCCTTGGGAATACGATCCGACGCAACCACTTTACCTGAACGTTTGTTTTTATTGGATCTCGGACTCTTTTGAGTTTGTTTTGAGCTAGAAGTTGATGTTTTTGGGCTAGACTTTTTATTTTCAGTGATAACTTTAGTTTGTTCAATAACTTTAAGAGGTTCAACAACTGTATTAGCTTCAATAACTTTAATGGGTTCGGTTTGAACAGCTACATCAGTCTGGGTGATAGCATCTTTTCTTTCCACGGGATTCGACATGTTCTGAACATAATGCAGTGCAACGACGGCAAACCTTTTCTTCTGTAGCTTTTCGACATTTGGATTCATGGTGGCCATACTTATAACAGTTGTAACATTGCAAGGGGTTAGGGATGTACATGCCAACAGGGACATTTAAGTATCCAACTTTAAGGGATCTTGGCAAAATAGCAGTGTTGAATGTTAATACTAATGTGTTTGTTGGTCTCTTGATATTGTCCCTGTAGGAAGTCATCCTTCTGACATGGACGACCAGTTGGTCGGCCAGTTCAGAAGCAATTTCCTCCTCAGAAACTCCTGCAAGGTATGGGCATCTTATAATTCCTTTGGATGTATTTAAAGTATTATGGGCGGAGCATTTGGCAAAGATATTGAAAAATGTTTTTAATTTTAAGGGGTTGTCGGCATGTGCTTTCTTCTCAACTTCAATGAGGAGAGCACCTGATTTAAATTTCCTAACATACTTTGGTGAACCAGTAAGAGAAAGAAGGCATTTCTGTATGACGAAAGGTGAAAGGGAAGATATAGGCTGTTCGGGTAAATTTGATTCAATCAATAAGAAGCGGGGAAATGAAGGGTTTGAAGCGTTGCCATTTGGTTTGTCGATATCGGAGTCCGAGTCCATTTGAATACGTGTGCGTTTTTTGTTTTGAGGATCCATGTTTAAGGTTTTTTTTTATTTCGTCAACCGCGGCCCCCACCCGCCACGGAGTCCAACAAGGGAACACAATACATGGAGCGGAAATCCAGCTCCTCGTGTCAGGGGTACACAGATGGTATATTAGATACCGCGAATAAGTTAGTGCGACAAGGAAGAACATGGATGTGTCCCCCAGATCGGGGATCCACCATGAAAGTCAGTGTCCCGACAAAAACATCCGCGCCACCCAATTAGCCCATTAGCCTATAATGGACGAGACACAATAAATTAATCAAATATGATACATATAACATAAAGTTGGTGTATATGAAATGAAAAAAACGATCGATGGAATATTTTCAAGTAAAAAAGAACAGAACTTATACGTAGATACATGCACAGATATTTATGACATTTTAACACCATTACAGTTAACATACATGTATTTGTAAGAAAAGAAAAAGTGTGCCTAAATCTAATATATGACCAGCCGTTTGCACTAGACCGGGCCCATCTAGGCTCCCGTTTACACCGAAGCAGAGGCCAAAGCAGTGTGTTGGAAAGCCGGAGATCCCTGCGCTTCCCTCAACTGCCAGGATCCTCGTTTTCTGCGTACGAGTATCCACCCACGGCGAACAGGCGGGTCAATTAGGGGACTTCTGCCCCTTGTAGGACGGACAGCCGGCGTATTCTAACCCCCACCGGCAGGGGGGTAATGTGATGGGAATAGAAGTCTCAGAAAAAAGATTATTTTTTATACAAGATGAGTAATTCGGCTGTGTATAGGGTATCAAAACTCACCAACATCACTACAAATACCTCTGATCACCACCCTCTGCTTCTGAACATGAACTGCGTTTTAGAATTACATTAGGAGAAGAGAAACTCGATGCCATATACCAAAATAAATTGCGATAAAGTAGACAAAGAACAATATTCTAGTATAAACAGTAACGGATTGCTACATATTGAACTTGAAAATGATATTTCGACAATTCAGTGACAAAATATTGACCCGTTTATTCATAGAACTATTGACTTAATCTCGAATGCAGCAAAAAAGTGTTCGAGAGTAAAGAAATGTGTGAAGTCAAAGCGCAGACTAAAGGTATGGAACAGTGAAATCTTGCATATAAAAGTTGGAAACTCGCTGGTAAACCGTCTACAATCGACAATCCACTTATTCAAAGGAAAAAGGAAACCAGAGGTATATATAGATCAGAAGTTAGAAAAGAGAACCAACACAACTAGAAAAGAAATAATTTTAGCGAATTCGTCAAATAAGAAACTTTTCCATAAACTCGTTAAGAAGCAACGTCAGAAATGAAACCTTTATTAACGATTTACATGTCGGCGAAAAAATATTTTTAGCGGCGATGAAGTGATAAACGGCTTCTTCAAACACTTTCATGATCTCGCACAATCTACTGAAAACTCATTATTTGACGAGGAATACTTGAAATTATGTAAGTCAGACTACATAGCTATTAACAACTCTTTACTAAATGGCCAGTGTAGAAAGGTATCTTATGCTGAAGTCAAAAAGGCTATATCATCCATCAATCGAGGGAAAGCAGAAGACATGTTCTCGGAGTGTTGACTCAGGCCTGATGAAACAAAAAATGTTAGTGAAAAGACTCTTGTCAGTTCTGCAAAATGATTTTGCCATTTATATTCTTTCGGGGTTACTTCCCGTTGAAGGACAAGCAGATATGAAAGCTCTAACATTATTCAAAAATATTTGTTGACCGACTCATTCATCAGTGGAACACCAGCTTACGACTAGACAATTAACATTAAAGTACCATCTCGTTCAGACTACTCAGAAAATTCGTCACAAGCACCAATTACCTCCAGCATTTGAACTATTGGAATTCCTCCGGAGAAAAGCTATTGGAAACATAGAATTAGGAATTCAGTCTACAAACACTGAAAACCCAAATCTCTGAAAATATTGAAATGTATACGATCCTGTATTTTCTGAACGCTACTGGATATGAACCGGGCTCATGTCACAGTCTACCAGAAATTGTCTGGCATCCAGCTCGTGAGACAACCACATTTTCCGTGAAATAAGAAATTATGACGGACACTTACATTTTAGAAATTTTTTACGTTATTTTCTTTCTTTTCACTGTAGTTTGTTTCATAACTGTAATTGATTTGTTTATTCAAATGTCCATGATATTCGGGGAAATAAAGGCATTAAATAATGAAAGAAAGCAAATTTCAATATATATTTGATACTACCAATACTTACCTTCTCAGCAGAGATATAGTGCTATGACTATAGCTGAGTATTAGAACAAGTACAACTACAGTTTTGTAATTATGTTTTAAAAATATCGCAATCTGTTAATGATCAAATTTATACTTGGGGAATGTGGACAGTTACCAATATGTAAAATTACTTATTATAGTAATTGTATCAAATACTGGTGTAAAACAATACACATGCCTGTTAATAGATACCCTTAAAGCTGTCATAAGATGTTAAAGTGTCAATATGAAATTAAAAGAATCAATTGGGCTACACATGTAGTTTTAAATTCGTATGGATCTCACAAGAAGTTGGAGATATTAAATCATTTATCAATTACTTTACAACTAAATTGTATGTACAATATTTAAAGTAAAAGAGTCGTCGAATTGAATTAAATATATAGGGACATACATGAATATAGTTTTCTATATGTATGTATAGATGTATATGATGTATATGATGTACGTATTATGGGCCAGTGGCAGTTTTCCACAAATACAAATTTAAATTTTTCCTGAAACCTAGAGTATTGTTATCTAGAAGATCGGTAAAAGAGGACTAACTAACGAAAAAGGTTCCTAGTGATGCAGCTCCTTGGCACTGATGATCTGAACAGCAAACAGCTTATGCTGACTTCTCTAAATCTTGTTTTGAAAGACTATGCTGGTGGTGCTGAACTTGGAGCTGTCCTATACCAAGAGCAAGCTGGTGGCAAATAATGGTTTATAGCATGCGCAAGTCTTTGTCTTAGGCCTACTGAGCGTAACTACCCCGCTCTAAAACTTGAGTTTATTGCACTTAAATGGGCAGTGGTATATAAATTCAGCAATTATCTGTATATAATTGAACATTAAAAAAGCTACAATTAAACAAGAAAAATAGTTCCATTGATAAAAAAATAATCAAATTGTGAAATATCAGTATATTCGTAGAGGGAAATTTATCATAAACTTGTTGTTAGGAAAATTCAAGTAATAAGGAATGCACGAAGTGAACGCTTATTACTTGGAAAACATCTTTCAAATTCAAAATCAAAGCACTGAACAAGAAAGTGGATATAGAATTATAAACTTGGATCATTTAAAGGGCAGTAGTGGTGCATAGTTGCTTCGGTAGTGGCGCTAAACAAAATGGCTTAAATTAAATTGATTATTTAGTGTTTTCGGGGACATAGTGCAAGGGATATAGAGCACAGTTCAATTTAGTAAGGTGTTGATGACATTAATCTTCCTGCTGTATGGGGTACAGTAGCAAGTCGATATGAGTCATCTGATTTGAATGAAATTTAGACTACAATTAATGTCCAACCTATTAATGAGCGTAGATTTACTCATTTAGAGCAATAATTTAATGGTATAAGACCGTAAGTTCGGAAATGTGCAAGGCGGCAGCTGACAAAAAGAGAATACTAATTGTAAAGCGGAATGTTTATGAAGGGGTTCCATGCATTTCAGATATTTGTGATGGTGGGTGGTTAAACACCCCCAACGTAACACTCGTATAATGCATCGGAGATAGGCGGTTAGTTATATTTAGGACTTTGGATGCAGACATTAACTTGTGTTTTAAAAGCAGAACTGGAATATGGATTGCGTTATAACAACATTACAGCTGAAGGAGATACTTCAGTCTATTCAACTTAACAAGAAAATGTGCTCTTGGGCAAAATATATCAAAAATAATCATAAAATGCATGCACGTGTTTAATAGCAAAGTTAAATAAAAGATAATTGAAAATTAACCAAATTGAATCATGTGAGAATAACCATAGCACTAGTATGTGTAATTAGAATGAGATCTAAATCTCAAGATGTAGTTTGAAGTTTTTAAAACATTTCCCCCTGAATTGGTAGTTAAAGATATGCAGCTATGCACCTCTTTCATTCAACATATTATAAATCGAATAACTATCACTTTGTTAAAAAAAAGATTTACTGAATATTGCCATAATGCCGCCTTGCAAACGCTGTGCTGAGGATAACAGTGTCATGTGCAGTTTGTGTTGTAATGAACTGTCTTGGACTGGTGAAACCAGTAACATGCGCAACCATATTGGACTGAAACATCCGTCAGAAGACCAGACATCCTTTAATGTGCCTATTAATTTGTCTAAAAAACAGCCATCAATCACATCCTTTGTCAACACATCAAAAAAGTTGTCAGCACCACAGAGCGAGCAGATTATTCAAGTCATCGCTGACATGATCGTCACAGACTACATGCCTTTAAGTGTGGTAGAGGGAGATGGGTTCCTTAAACTCCTGAACCCATACGGTTAACCGAGTAACCGGTTACAACAGTATACGAGTAACCGGTTACAACAGTATACGATTAATCGGTCAGTAATATCGATAACCGTTGACATCCCTCCTAAATATTGAGCTGATGATAACTTATCTTTTTTTACAAATGAACAAATTCAACTAGTTTTAATCCTCATGTACACATATATTTCTGCAATGTGCAGATCGAATAAGCATGTACAGTGTTAATTGTTTTATAGCAAAATATCATTCATAACGTAAATCTGGGCTGCAGCTATATTTTTATTTTCTGTATATAGTCTACATGTTTAGGCTCTTTTCTTTTTTAGGAACCATATTGCAACAATGTCAGGTAAATGTCCACTTTACAAAAGACAAAGTTCTTTTATTGCCCAGCAACATCATTTTCGTTGGCACAATATCATTGAAGATATTTTAAAAGGTGAATATTGAACGTCTTACTCAAAGATCAAGAGAACTGTGTGCCTAAGCTCAAGAAAGAAAGCTAAATAATAGAATGACGTCTAAGCTAGCAACAATTGATGGGGACCAGATACATTTAAGATGACGATATACGGCAAGTTTACCTCAATGAACAAATGAATGAATAAGAAATTAATATTAATTAAATAAATGCTGTTCTCTATCTATGTTGTGTTTTTGTTGTTGTTTTTTTTTTCCAGAAAGGAAGTTGACACGATAACGCATAATGAAAGGCTCGTTGCTTTTGACGTTCTGAGGCCTTTGCAGCAGGAAGTACAGAAAGAACAAAACCAACTTCCTGATTTGGAACTGCAAGCGGGCGCTGTTGATAGACTGCCTTATGATGACATACATCAGGAACCAGGACCTGTTTTGCCAGAGGCTGTGCATAAACTGATTATTTAGCAATGTTATAGTAAGCAAAACGATTATTTTATCATATTATATTTCCCACCGTTTGCATGTTTTCAAGAAGGCTTAAAATGTATTATTTTACCTGTATCATTCACGTCATCCGCCTTTCACAGAGCATTGTGTGCATAGTAGTATTATATATAAATATAGTAATTAACTTCACTGTCTTAAATGCTCTTTAGTTTTTCAAGATATACATGTGCGACTAGATTAATTATCCTTCTATTTAAGTTCAAAATTTTCATTTTTATTGAAATGCTATTTTATTTCAGATGTTAGCCGACAGGAGGAAGTCAGGAATTATCTCATGGATCTAGCTGCTGCCGAACTGGAAGATGAGGAAGACGAGGAGCCACCTCGTGCAAGCGGAGAACAATTGATCTCATCCTTAGCAAGCATCAATTATCTTATGAATTCATGAGTCGAACATTGCCGGTATTACCGGAAGAAATGCAAATCTAATACTTCATTGAAATTAGTTAATTAAAATCATACTTTGTCCAACATATGATTAGTATCATTTATTTAACTTTCACGACCCTACGTTTAATAACTGAATAAATTCTATAAAAGCGTCGACAACATCGTGGAAAAAGGTGAACTAGCTCATATTGACCAAAATGAATTTTCATTACGATGTTTTAAAACATCGGCTGCTTCTACAAGCGTCGTATGTGGCCCACTTTCTCTGTGCTGTTTTCTGTTCTTTCGAAACTGTACCAACAGGCAAATTTGGTCACGCCCCATCTTTCCAGGACAATGTCCAAGTTGGAAGAACTGAAGGAGAACAAAATGGTCCTCGACTTCCTCACATCTTGTCTGTTTGTCCATATGAGCCCGTTTCTGATGCCAGTGGTATTTTCACCTTTGAATTAAATGGTCATACTATTAGGGATTGTGCTAAACAGCGTAGTGAGGCATTTCACGTATGTGATTCGTTTGTTGAGGGAATGATTAAGAATCCGAACTCCAGGTTTTCAAATAATGCCGACTCCCGTGTATTGTCATCTCTTTCCAATCTGTTCAATCCCTGAAATATGATTATGTGGAACATGTCTCTGAATATCTTGATCCTGTTAATTTCCAGGGCAAAGGGGAAGAGTTGTTTGATTTCATTGCGTATGTTGGATATATTGTTGGTCTTCGATCTAAGATTGTATCCAATAGCAGAGATGTGGCTTATCTTGCTATGAGGAAGAAAGAGGTTTATCCTGCTGTAGCAGAAGCAGCAGAGTGTTCTTTGCCCCTTTTCCACAGTTGACTGTGAAAGAGGTTTTTCAAGACATAATCTGATCAAAACCTGTCTTAGGAATTCTTTGTCTCTCGATTCCCTTGATTCCCTCATGAGGATTTTCATTGATGGTCCCCCTCAATCATCCTTTGACTTCCCAATGTGTTTAAAGAAATGGTCCAGTGTTAAGGCTAGGAGAACTTTGTATTAAGTGTATGTATATATTGTTTGTAAAAAGGTTGAGAAAAAAATGTAAAAAAGACATTTATATTTTGTTGCCTACCACTACAGAGGCATATTAAATAACAATTTGTTTCCTTTCTTTCTTTCTGTCTCACCGTTTTCTTCTCCCCTCCCTTTATCCCTGAAATTAAAGAAAAGTGGCGAACAAATGGCTGAAATTTTATTTCAATGTGGCGAAAGAAAAATTCAACCCAGAGCAGGTCCTGGTGTTTTGCATTAGAGAAATGTTTAAATGTTTGTTTGGACTGTAACCAACATAGATATCGACGCCGGCAGCAAGTGCAATAGTCTTAAATCTTTATTCTTCGAATAGTTAATCTAAAAATTTGATATTTTTCTCTTCAAGTAGAGGGGGAGGTAGAAAGTTTGATGAGGAAATATTGAGAAATGGCAAAATTATTGCTGACTTAAAGTAACATGACAAAATCTAAGTACAAAAATAGGCATAACTTTGTCAAATATGACCTTGACGCAATCCTGTTTTCATAAACAAAATAATTTAAAAGTTTGATGAAGAAATATTGAGAAATGGCAAAGTAATAGCTTTCGTGACAAACCCGGAGTACAAAAAGGGGCATAACCCAGCAAAATATGGTCGACCTGCTGCAGTTGTCTTTATTTTTATTAGAAACATGTATGCCAAGTTTGAAGTAAATATGTTTTATGGTATAGAAGATATAAGAAGTTGTAAAAACATTAACCAAATCCGACGCCGGGGCAAGCAAAGGCCTCCTTATTATTCGAATAGTCGAGCAAAAAAAGCGTTTGAAGAAAACAAAACGTGTAAACCACCGTTCGCCTGAAATGCTTTACATATGATGTGTAAAAAGAAGTGACAATTATTATGGTGAATAACGACACTGACACTGCTCCGGTAGCTCAGTCGGTAGCGACGCGGGCTGACAATCCAGGGGTTGTGAATTCGAACCCCAGCTCGGACAACAATCTTTCCGTCGTTTGACAAAAGTTATTGTGAAAAGCGTCATTCGTCTTCCACCATTGGGCTAACAGTCTATGTGGTAGAGTATACCGTTGCTTGGAAAGATCAGTGTGTGGATTACTGGTGTGAGAAAGCAAGGAAACACATGGGTAGGTGAACTGGCCGCCGTGATAATACTAAACAATTGTTGAAAGTGGCGTTAAACCTTAACCAATCAATCAATTTAAATGTTAGATATGACTCTCTTGCAAGTGACACTAGGTTTCCATTGATTTCTCTTTTCCACCAAGAAAGAAATTGTCATTTCCAAACATTAGTTAGGTTGTTATATATTTTCACAATATAGCAATTTTAAATTTTTCATTTGACGTCATTTTGTACGTGACGCTCTTGCACATCGGTAAGCAATTTGTCTATGTTAGTAATCATGGAACAAAGGCATTTTACTTTTTTTGATACGAATAACGAAAAAATCAATTAATGTCATGCACATTTCGTTATCGGTCTGTGTAAACTGGTACTTTATTGTAAAAGTAAACTGGTACTTTATTGTAAAATCCCGGTGTGGTTCGCCTATGCCTTAACTCGTTTCTACGACACCGATTTATAACTAACTAATCCCAATATTAAAAACTTTAAGTCGCCATTGATAAGAGCAAAAACAGTTATACATATGAAATGAAGTTCATCAATGTATATAAACTAATACAAAAGGTACTAAGAAAGTCCTTTTTTTCGCATGACCGATATTGAGTTCATATCAAAAATGCTGTTTCAATCGGCGAGTTTCGAACATGTCCTGACGATTTCATCGGTATTTGAATTGTTTACTCTGTGTGGTATATTTTAACGGGGATAAAACCATATATGGGAATATTCGTTTTACAAAGTTGGTGACCCACATCGCTGTGAGCAAAGATATCAGAATGTTCAAGCTACTCTAATACCGAACTGTATTTATTTTGTTTCTACCGTCAGTTAGTCGTTCGTACCCTTTTAACATGGAAATACCGTATGACATCTTATACTGAATTACACAGAGAGTAACTTATTAAAACTATTTATGTGTACACCAAATATAATAGAATATAAAAGAACCACTGCACCATTAATAGCATTCAAATTAAAATGACAATGAAAATAGTACTTGTTGATGACAGTAACAGCACTCGAATCGGGAAATATATTTATTATAATATTGAGGTAAATGTTTTATCGTTTAAAGTTATAAAAGGTATAAATACTTAAATGTTTATTTTCTTGACTTTTACAGGTACCTGGTGACGCACCTTTCTTCAGAAGAGGTGATATGACCATGTAACACTACGGTGCCAGGTGAATTGTTTTAACACAGATGCTGTTGTGTTAATCATTTAGAGAAACGGTATCAGAAATGGCTCTGTTCCCAGAGATATTGTTATAAGATTAAAATATTTAATATCAGAAATTGAGATTCGAGATCGTGAGTTTATGTTTTGTGAGATAATCAAGCGTGGCCATTTTCAAAAAGATCTTGCATTTTAAAGTAAGAAATCCTTCACTTCCCAGAGAAAGACAATACATTAACTCAATACGTTTTTTCAAAAGAATACGACGACGAGAAAGTACATTTGCAAGATTTAAGATACTACAATGAGAATCTCCTTCGCCAGTTGCTTTGTTTTAACCCCGATGTTGTTGTATTAAACATTGGGACTAACGATATCAGACATGATCCGGTCCGCAGAGATATTGTTATGAGATTTAAAACTTTAATTTCAGAAATTGAGACGCGAAAATGTGAGGTTATGTTTTGTGATATAGTCAAGCGAGTCCATTTTCGAAAGAAAGAAATAAAAGAACTACTCAAAAAAGCAAGCCTTGTATCCACTTATACATGCGTTTTCCAAAAGATTACGACGACGACAGAGTACATTTGCAAGATCCAGATGGTTTGAAGAAGTTTTATCACAGAATCCGAAGAGCTCTTCATTCATTTGAATGAATGTATATTGTTTTATGGCGCATCGACAGCTAAGGTCATTTAGCGCGCAATTAAATTTAATTATTCATGTTCCCTGGGTAAACAAACCAGTACTAGGCTAGAAAATGTGCCTTGCCCAAGGGCACTCCACCATGACCGTAGTGCAGCGACTGGGGATCGAACCCGGGACACCCGGTTTCGAAATCCCCGACGCTAACCACTCGACCACAGCGGATTCCTCATTCATTTGAAAAGAAAATGATTTCAATTTTCTGTTTGTTTATTCGTTTGTATATACACACAAAGTATATAAATATCTTAGATGCGTTAAAAACAAATATAAATTAGAAAAGGAAATGAACACATTAAAGAATAAATTTACATCAGATTATTGCTTGCAACCTTAGCTACCAAGTTTGATTACACAATGTGTGTCAGAAGTTCATATAATTTACGTTGTCACCTTAAATTTCTGTTTGTTTATTCGTTTGTATATACATGTACATACACATTATATCAATATCTTAGATGCTTTATAAACAATTATAAATTAGAAAATAAATTGTACAATAGTTATTGATAATGTTCCTGATGTTACGGATGTACCTACATTTCTTCATGAAAAAATATATTTTTAAAATGTTTCAACTTCTACTGATTATAATGAGAACAATAATGTTGTGTATGAGACTGTGACAGAGCCTGAATAAAACGATTCAAACACTTTGAAGGGGAGTGGGGAACCTCAATTAGGGTTTCTTCATACCAATGACATTTTCCAGCTCCTCTAACGAAGTGAGAATGCATTAGAGTGTATACGTTTATTTCATTATTCAAAATACAAATAATGTTGAAAAAAGACAAAAAATACAAATCGTCATTTCCTGATGAATGTGGTAATTGGGCTACGTTAAAAGGCAGTTCCCCTAAGTACTTTTTACATTTGGATGACAACGGGGATTTACACAATAATTTCTTTCGTAATGGGATCTATTGTTTGTCAAAACAGATAATCAAAATAGAGAGTACATTCCTATGGATCCACAACCAGCTTCTAACAAAGTTCTTGTGATTCACAGGTGTTCAATAAAGCCCTATTTACAAAGAATGGCCACATGGCTCGGTTAAGGCTGTCTAGAACGTTAAGTTGCTGTTGTTGAGTATTGAGAAACATTTCCTGGAACGGCTTCACACGGTTATTCACTCAAAGACAGTGAATATGTTCGTACTCCGGACTACGTGCTCGACCAAGTACGTGACCTTACACAAAAAGAAACTGAAACCACATATGGTAAACGAGACATAACAAAATATATTGTTATGGTCGTGCAAATAGGGTTTAAAATGAATGTGCATAAACCCCAAAGTATTTGTTATTGAGAATACACAACACCAATTGTACATGTATTTATTTGGTCGGATAACGTTGCTGATATTGGCAATGTAAATGAATTCAGCTTTTTATAAATACCTATTTATAACACTAGACCGTTTTCGTAAGCATTTTTTTTTTAATGGGCCAGTACATTATTCAATCGTTCCTTATCGATATTGAGCATTATCCGTGTTGATTTAAAACAAAAATATCTTGATTTTAAAACAAACTATCTTTATGTGTGCCCATATCTATATGGTTACGGTATGGGGTATTTATATTACAGTGAAGTTGAAGTTGAACTTGCACTTTATGAATTTATCTTAGGAGTGCGCCAAGACAATATATTCAGGTTCAGGTGAACTTAGGAGTACCTGTTATATGTAAACAAAGAGACTTGGTCTATTGGGGTGAGATATTAAAATGTTCGTCCTCATATTAATGTAAATTTATGATGTTCTTCTGTTAAAGGGGTGTTAGACCTTTGTCTATGGGACTATTTTTGATAGCTTTAATTTCACAGTCTATACCTTAGCATATGCAACGATTCAGAGATCAGGATGTACTACAATAAATTGCCTAATCAGCCAAAATCGGAAATTTGCATAATTTTCAAATGTGAATTTTAATACACGATACAAAGTTAGATGCATCGATAATATGAAAGTGAGACAGTTATTATGACGATTAAATTGATTTCACATAATAAAGAAATTGAGATAGATAGATTCCATAATATGAAATTCTTCCCTATGTGCACACAATATTGCCGGAGGTGTGAGGGACATAGTTCTCTATCTTGACGTTGCTTGTAACTCGTAAACGTCCAGACCGTCTTCATGTGGCCAAGAGGCGCTGAAGCTAGCGAGATTTTCACCCAAACTGCAAGGCGACATGACGTTGAGAATTACCCTGCAAAAGCAGCTCAAAAGCTGTTCCCCTATCGACTTCTGATGAGAGCACTTTTGTTACCTTCTAATCGTCTTCAGCAGATGTGTTGTGTAGTCGATGTGAATCGTTTAAAGTTCGATGGTATGGTTGTCAAATCACTACCACGTAATACTTACAACACGTGTTTCATGATTTCGGCGATTTCCGGATACATAAATATTGCTTTGCATGAACTCATGCTTGACCCAATTTTAGTACATTGTAGATGAGCTGGTTAACCAAGGTCACCACATGTGAAATTTGTGTTCATCAATAAAACAGTCATTAAACCAAGGCGAACGTTTTTCCCACTAAAAGGCATGCAAGAACATTTATGAAGAAATGTCAGTAAAATTGATCAACAATTTTTTGATTTGAAAACCAGACCTTAAACACAATCGTCTTTGTTTATCCAACACAGACAACGTGTAGTTATCATTTTAGATTTACTTTAAACATAGTAAATAGATATAAAAACATAACATATTTAATGAGCAGATTCCGTTTGTAATCAAAATCAATTAAGCCACGAACAATTAAAGTTAAGGCTCTAAAACCAGTGAATTAAGCCTTTCCAACATACAACAATTCTGCAGCAGACGACATTGTAACATCTAGACAAAATCAAGGAAAATCCCTATAAATACATGTATAATTACAAAAAAACAAAAAAAAAAACATTGTTTGAGCAATTTCTCCTTTTGTCATAATGTTTTCAAAATGTGTCTGCTGTAGAAACGTCAGAAAGCGTCTATATGTGGAAAAGGGTTAAATAAAAATGAATGCTCTGATTTCCCCAATTTGCCATTATGTTTATTGTTAACGAAATGAAAATGTATGCCCTTAAATCTTTCTCCATTTGCCACAATATTTTCAAAAGTCGTACTGTAGACAAGTTTGATATCGTCCGTATCAATACAAGGAAATGATAACATCTAGAAATAGTCGTGTCGTTGTTGTTGTTTTTTTATTATTTTTATTAGCCGTTCCACGAGAAAACCAAAATTGTGGACTCTGCGTAAAGTATCGACCCGGATCAGCCTAAGCATGTCGCGCAGGCTAACCAGGACAGACACTTTTCGCCTACTGTAGATTTTCTGTTTCAGGTATCATTATAAAATAAAAACTATACATGTTTCCCCCTAAGACGGAATGTGTCGGCCCGGATTAGCCTGCGTGGACAGAGCAGGCTGATCTGGGTCGATACATTACGCAGAGTCCATAATATTGGTTTTCTTGTGGAATTATATATTGGTGTTAAACATCGTTTTCAACACTTTCTGTTATATCACGACGACAGTTCACTTATTCATGCTCCCTGCGTAAACAAACAAGGACATATGAATTGCACAAGGGCATTTCAACATGATCACTGCGAGTAAGTCTCGAACCCAGGACGCCCGGCTCCAAATCCCCGACGCTTACCAATCGGCAACGGTGGATTCCTGAATAGTAACGACCAAAGTATGTGGTATCAAGGGGAATTTTGTTATCGATAGTTTGTGTCGTTTTAATATTAGTTACCTCCCTTGTAAACAAAGCCGCCATGGATAAACAGTACGATATCTGTCAGGGAGGAGAAACGGTGCCGATATATTTCAGGGACGAGGCGTTGCGCGGTATGCTATCAAATGTGAGTATGCAAACTGTTTAATTCATTACATTGGAATGAAGCTAACAGCAACATTCAGGTATTCATACAATGGAACAAACAACTTGTCTCTTCAATAGACTTCACCACACACTGGCTACACTATCGCTTAAACATATCCCTGCTTTATGGCTACGATGTGCCGGGATTATTTTGAACAGTGTACTGTAATATAGTGTTTCTGTGGCAAACGAGCTTTTTGGAATAACAAATACGTTGAATATCTAGAGCTCGAACATCATTAGTAAACCTGCACAATCGCAACCTTTCGGCTAAAGACGTAAATGGTTGACAGATTACATTTATAATAAACTGTCAATATAAGGTCAGTTTACCTAGCAATCTGTATCAAGCCGGCATTGTTGTGATATAAATCGTCCGAATGTTTAATTTTAACATAGGTAGGCTATTAGATTACCAAATAAATCATTTCATTCATAATTTCAATGTAAATCAGCACATTTCAACCCTCAATTATAACACTTTAATGATTGAAAGTTTAATCCATTTGGCCAGGAGACATTCTTTTATCACTAAAAAGAGTTACCTGTCAGCTTAAACAGAAAGTCATCTAATGTATAATAATTGAGCCGTCCCGCGAGAAAACCAACATTATGGACTCTGCGTAATGTATCGATCCAGATCAGCCTGCGCAGTCCGCGCAGGCTAATCCGGGCCGACACATTCCGTCTTAGGGCGATAGAGGTATAGAGTAATGACTCCTGAAAGAGAAAATAAATTCACAGGAGGCGAACAGTGTCTGTCCGGGTTAGCCTACGCGGCATGCTTAGGCTGATCCAGGTCGACTTTACGCAGAGTCCACAATGTTGGTTTTCTCGCGGGACGGCTCATATGTTTTAACATGTAGTTGGTTTTTTTGAATGGCGTTTTGTGACATTACAACAGCATTTCAGTCATATCTCGGTTTACTGCCTTATCCTTGCATCAGTCGTAATTCTATCACCACAACCCAGAGCGCCATTACTACCAGTTGTAAAGTGTTTAATAGCTGGCCTGACTTTTTTAATCATCACTTGTATGTCGCCAATGTGGATGAGGTTTCGCTTATAGGTCACTTACCTGCAATATATCAAAACTATCTCTTTAGAAACTTGGAATACTAATTCAATATCAAATGTACAACAACATGAAAGAATGTTTAGACATCTATATATCTGAAAAACAATGAAAGCAGCGAAAAACACAATATAAACAAACGAAACAAACCTGTTCTGTTAATATTACCCTTCCCCTCATACGACAATTTTGCAGCAGAAGACTTTGAACATATTTTGTCAAAAAATAGAAAATCTCTATAATTGAATTGATTAACTATTACTAAAAGTGGAAAACATTGTGTCAAAAGGAGAAAATGCTCGTTTTGAGCAATTTCTTCTTTTGGCACTATGTTTTCAAAAAGCTCTCTGCTGCAGAGGCGTCAGAAAGCGTCTTTATGAGGGAAAGGGTTAAATAAACACTTGGAAAATTGAATGTTAGCTATTGATACAAAAATGAATTTCTTTTTGTTTTACTAAAGTAATACATTGACGCACATACGCATGCACGACGGAAAATTCGCCATGACATAAGCTTGACTGGCTTTCAGCCAGTAGAGCTTAAAGTATAGTCAACATATAGCAAGAGTACAATGGTCTGATTGAACAAACTGTATGGGGAGGAACGTTTTAAGTCTAGAAATACAACAGAATATTATAAATAGGCAAAAACATCCCCCGAAACGTTTTTGCTGAGCTTTGATGAATCGGGTTGTCAGGGCCGTAAACCAAACTATTAAAAAAGCGTATCCTAGGAATTTGGGGGAAAGTGAACTTTTTTGTGAGCTTTGATGAATCGGGTCGTCAGGGCCGTAAACCAAACTTTCACATATAACAAATCTGTAGCAGACGACTTTGATAATATCTATATATGAAAACGTATGGAAACTTTCTGTACAGAAAGGTTAATTGTTAAACGATGGTGACTGAAACGGAGGAATTGCTCATTATGAACAATTATCATTTTGCCACCTGGCTTCGAAAGAATGTTGTGTAAGTACTGGTGTGGGAAAGCCAGGAAAACATGGGTAGGTGCACTGACCGCCGTGATATGACCAAAGCTGTTGAAAGCGGCGTTAAACTCCAAACAAACAAACAAACAAACATTTTGCCACCATGTTTAAAAGTTCGTCTGCTGCAAATGCGTTAAAATACGTCTGTATGTCGGAAAGTTTTATCCCTGTTTGTTTATATATTTTACAGTTTGACTACGTGTGCTGTAACATTCCCGGGATAGGGGCAGACACCACCAATTTCGAAGAGACCATTCTCGGATGTTCATGTAAAGAAACTTCATGTGTTGATAACTCCTCCAATGAATGTTCGTGCGTTCATCGTTCACGCGGACGTGCGTACAATAACAAAGGGCAACTCAATAAGGAGTTTTTCTCGAGTAGCTCTGGAGCAATTTTTGAATGTAACAGTCTGTGTATGTGCTCATCCAAATGTCCAAATAGGATCGTCCAAAGTGGTGTCAAGTATAACCTGGAAGTTTTCAATGACAAGAAGAAAGGGTTATCGTTACATAGCTTGGTTCCTATTTTAAGTAATACATTCGTCTGTGAGTATGCAGGAGAGATTCTAACGCCGGACGAAGCAATGAAAAGATTCCGATTGCAGACGACCTCAGGTGACATGAATTACATTTTTGTATTAAGGGAACATTTTGCCAACGAAATGATAGCGACGATAGTTGATCCTAAATTCAAAGGCAACATTGGGAGATTTTTAAATCATTCATGTGAGCCTAATTTAGGACTGGTTCCAGTACGAGTTCATAACATGGTTCCGAAACTATGTCTGTTTGCTACTAGAGATATTTCAGTGGGTGAAGAGTTGACCTACGATTACTCGAGTGGCGAATCTAGTGAACATGATGTTCTACACTCGGAAGACGACATTAGTGATCGGAAAGTATGTAACTGTGGTTCTCATAAATGCAAGGGATATTTACCTTTTGATGAAACTATCTTGAAACGGACGGTGCACCAAGAAAACACACTTTAACTTGACCCTTTCCCTATAACAACTATTCTGCAGCAGACGTCTTTGAACATATTTTGTCAAAAAATGGAAAATCTCTATAGTTGAATGGATAACCTATGACTAAAAGTGGAAAACATTGTGTCAAAAGGAGAAATTGCACGTTTTGTGCAATTTCTTCTTTTGTCACTATGTTTTCAAAAAGCCGTCTGCTGCAGAGGCGTCAGAAAGCGTCTATATGAGGGAAAGGGTTAATTGATTACACATCATGTGGGAAGTTTCTTGAGACCGACATTTTATGACTAATTTGCAAACAGTTCATAACCAGATCAGAGTGTGTACAAATGTAGATGCGCTGACTGATCTGGATATACTAGTAAACTGGTTCACAAATGTCTTAAGGTTTGTTTTCGAAGCTTGAATAGTCTCATTAAATGAGATAGTTCTGCCCTCCAAGTGTATTAAAACACCGTGCTTGTCAACATGTACTAAGATATTTCTGCCCTCCAAGTGTATTAAAACACCGTGCTTGTCAACATGTACTAAGATATTTCTGCCCTCCAAGTGTATTAAAACACCGTGCTTGTCAACATGTACTAAGATATTTCTGCCCTCCAAGTGTATTAAAACACCGTGCTTGTCAACATGTACTAAGATATGTATGCCCTTTAAATGTTTTACTATAGGGTGCGTTGCAACACGTTCTGACTGTTATTATACCATTCATCGTCCATATTTCTTCTATAACACGTTACACATTCCACTCACAAAGTTAGACAATTACAAAACTCGCTCAGCTCATTATGTCTTCATTGTGGATATCGATGTAAAAGTATACTAAAATATATGAATACATCTTTAGCTTTTTTTCCTATTTTCTTTTGCTATTGTTATGGTTATTGTTTATACTTGTAATCAAACTACAGTTTCAATACATTGTACTGTATTGTTTTAAATCATAACAGTAAATAAAGTGGAGAACAAACAATTCACGATTCATAAATTGAAGTTTTTCTTTTGTTTTCCTCGTCTCACTTGGAATCTAATGTTGTCAGATAACCCATGCTTAACTGGTGAATTTTATTTTATCGCAGTTGTCTTTCTTTGATTCGGCTATTATTAGTTGATTTTGCTAAATAAAGATATGACGTACCTGAATGAAAATACAATTTCAGAGAGATGAGTACTGCGCATGCCTCTCATATATTTACCCTTTTCCAGATACAATCGAGTTTTACGTATTATGCGGCAGAAGTCATTTGAACGCATTTTCAGTAATGGAAGAAACTAGTGTACAGTATTATATATTGTAGGCCTATTATTAAATCCGCTTTACATTTATCAAGATTAAAACGTTTTTGCCTCAGAAATAAATGAAGCAGACGACTCTGATATGATCATATCAAGACCGCTATTACGTGTTGTATTGCAACTATTCACACTGCGCATGTCCAAACCGATACGTATGCTAGGGAAATAATAGTTTAACCCCAGCATGAATATTCGTTTAGGTAGATCATTGTGGAACTGATGTATACAACGATCTGCGCTTAACAAGTTACGGCAAGTCGATAGTCGGTTTCACAACCTTATAAATAATATCGCCAGGCGTTTATCTGCCGAGTACAAAGTCGCTGACTGGGCGTATAGTGTTTGAAAGTAAATAGAAAACAAGGTGAGTGTTTATAAAGTTGTTAATGAATTCCATTTATGTTCCACCTTTGCTTCTAAATTTCCTATCTAAGTGTATATCTGTCGTTGATAAACAAACACAATATATGTGTTGTCTTAACACTGAGGCAGCAACTCAAAGAGCCGAAAGGTGTTATGGCTCTGCAGTTACCCAAATCAATTTCTACTATCCCCACAATATTTTCATTTCTGTATCCAACAGTATGTTCAGTTTTCAAACTGAGTTTGCTGGGATGTTATTGAAGCAGACGATCAAGTATAGATTACTCTAAGGTAGTTTCACCGACCCTTTCCAACTTGCAGACGTATATCTTCATTTGTTCAGACCACTTATCTCATAACAGTATCAATGTTTACAACTATTCAGTCTATGTGGAAAAGCAGCCAGATTCTTGAAAAGTATATTGTGTAATAATGGTATGAGAAAGTCTTGAAACACTTGAGTAGGTGAACTGGCCGTCATATTATGACAGAACAATTGTTAAAAACGGCATAAAACCCGAATTAATCAATCAACTATTCAATAAAAATACTTCCGTTTATAGATATTCCCATATCTTTGCCTAGATATTTTCAAAGCCGTCTGCTGCATATTTGTTGTATGTGGGCAAGGGTTAAATCGATCGAGCTCGTAATAATGTACCAACACATAATACACTGTTTATAAACGCTGACAAGGTGTTATTGGATATTTTTAAATGGAGAATAAATGTCACCATAAAAATGGTAACGAATAACTTGCGACAATTACATATGCCACCGTCGGGGGCCTAAGAAATGAAACTATTTACATATATATATATGTATTTATAAGCCTGAAGAAACTGATTACTTTCGGGAAACATCAAGTTTGCATAGAACAAACATAACGAGTGTGTATTATGTTTTCCTAATATCCACGAAAGGTATGATATAGAAAGATCCCATGTTCGTACAAATCGGTGTTTCATGTATCGGGTCGACCGAAATAATAGGCCGCGTTTCGATTGTTATTTTAACCAATATTCAAGAATATTTAACCGTTTACCTGATGAGATATTTAGATTTCGTCTGCTTTGAAAACAAGTTTCGGAAATTGTAAAAACCTATTTAAATAACTGATTGACTTGACACAGAGACGGGAAAAAATGATTGTTTTTGACAATTTTTCCTTTTCAAACGAAATCGTTCGAAAGACATTCCCTTCAAAAAAAAAAATCTTCCAAAAATTGTGTTCTTTATGTTTTAGATAATAAAAATGCCGGGAACAAAACGTAAAGCATCGTTTGCGTTTCCGTACGAACGACCTGCGAAGTTGTCGAAGAGCAGCACGAGTACAACTGTTGCATCTAAAAAACGGACGCTGGAGAAATCGCCCTCCATCAAAGAACCCAGATTCACACCTTTGAAATTTCCATCCCTCAGAGCCACAAAACCCGCCACAAGAGAGGTGAATATTTTAAAAACAAAAGAACCTTGTCTGTCGATATGTTTGTTTGATTGTATGATGTTCTACGCCGATGTCAACACATGTTCAGTTATATCACGGTGATTATACTGGTTTAGTTACCAGTTACTGCACTACTGGTCCCTTTTATCCTGAGACCAGCGAGTCAGGCGTAATGTTTACCACACATTTCTGAGCGTCAAGGAGGGAAAGCTATTACTACCATTTTTAAAGACTTTAAAAGTCTTGATTCGTAAATCAAACCAAGGGGGACGCTCTAATACTTTACACAGGATACTTCGGCTTCTACTGATAAGATATAGGGTAACAAAATTCAGATTAAAAATAGCGATATCTGGGTCCTAGTGGGAACTTTAAAAAAAAAAAAAAAAATAACACAGCATCGATTTACAATATTTTATTATTTCCATTTATTAATAAAAAACTTGATTTTTTTTTTTTTTTTTTTTCAACACTACATCTTACATGACCGATTTTCGTGTGATGCGGCTCATAGCTTGCCCGAGTCTTTACTATTTGCACTTGTTTCAACTACCGCCTCGTTGGTGTAGTGGTAGAGCGTCCGCCTCGGCCGTGGGAGGTCGCGGGTTCGATCCCCGGTCGGGTCATACCAAAGACTTTAAAACTGGTAATAGTTGCTGCCCTCTTTGGCGCTCAAGGTTACGGGGTTGATCATGGTTGGCATGGTCACCAATTAATTCAAAGCACATGTCAGTGATTATACAATGCACGTAAAGGATCATCGGTAATATTTCCACATGTTTGTGGGAATTCAACAGGATAAGGGTTAACTTGTAAACTCTTATTAAAATTATTTACAGATTGCACTTTCATCATCCGGATCGAGCGGAAGTGACATCACAACGCCGCCTTCTTTACGTCGCGCTTCGACACTCACTTTGGAGGACAGTGAAGACAAACCCGCCGGTACTTCATCAGGGGGGTCCGGTAAAAGATCTCTATCGAAGGCTTCGTCAAAGACTCCATCACTTTCAAAGAAAACCAGCGATGTCGCAGAAGGTTCGCTTGTAACAAGACTTTCCGGGTTACGATCTGGATCCATTGTGGGGGAAACTACAGCCGCTGATCCGGAACCCTCAACGTCCGGATCAGGCAGTGTCTCTAAGTTATCACCAAGAAAATTATTAACAAAGAAACTATCGAGTAAACCATCATCGGTCGGTAGAGGTGTTGCATCCGTCCCATCAGGACTTACTAAACTAGCTTTGACAAAGTCGGGAACGAGTATAAATGTTACAAAAGAAGGACTTATTGAAAATGTTGACGAAACTGAAGTGAACGAGGCTTTAGCTTCTCTTAAATCTCATCTTTCTAAAGAAATATCAAAATCAGGAAAAGATGACGAAGAAAATCGAGATGAGCCCGAAGGTGATATTAATAATGCCGAAAACGGTGGTGAAGAAGCAATGGAGGATAGTGTGCCAAGTGCTGCAGCATTTGATCCTGCAATGCCACCAGGCGGATATTTAGACATCGCCATTTCATTTGATACGACAGGTTCAATGATGGGGTACATGAATGAGGTCAAAGCCAAGGTGCAAAGTTTGGTGCAGAGACTTCAGGCTGATATACCAGGTAAATAGTACTAAATACACTAATTATTAGACACTTAACTTTCAAAAATAATATAAAGAAAATATTACATCTGATTATTTACTTAGCCATTGATATGTCCGCATGAAGACCGCTAAATCGCCTCTTTCTGATGACATTTGCTGACGACTTTGGGGCAAATATAAAGAAACGTTTCAATTGGAATTCGAAAGCTAAAATTCAAATTTGCATTTTCTTACTGTGTAAATTTTGCATCTGTCTGGAAGTTATATAATTTCAAGTGTAAAAAATGTCTATTCCTTTGCTCAATTAAGAGTACAGATATAAATGTAAGCTATTGTGAGCGGTATTATACTTTAAAAAGACATGTTTAAGACAATTTCCAAAGCAGACGCTTGTTATAAGTTATAGCAATATCATAGCAAGTCAACGTCTCAGTTGTCATGTTCATTGCCATGCAACATAAATAAATCCTTTTCCACTTACAGACGCATTTTGACTTATCTTATGGTAACGACTTTGAGAACATTGTAGTAACACGAGTAATTCCTCCATTATATATAGAGAGAGAGATTTCCCATAGTATTGCCGAGATGATTCTCAAAGTCGTCGGTTGCAGATTTGTTGTATATTTAAATGGATAAAAGCAGTGGACATAACGAGGGCTTGGTTTGAAACAGTTGTAACTAAAATCGGTATTTTTTACCAAGTTTAATCACCAGGCCATAAAGTCTTCATAAGCGTTAAATCATTTGTCTTGGTAAACAATGGAAATTAAGGTGCCATTGCTCGTTCTGAGCAATGGCACATCAATTTGCATTGTTTACAAAGGGGTCAAAATTGCCCCTAAACAAGGGTTTTCAAAATAGGTTTTTAGTTACAACCGTTTCACGACAAGCCCTCGATAAGGTTACAATCCTCTACTTGTTTTAAGGCATACAAATTGCGATAATCGCCCACGGAGACTACTGCGACGTTGACAAGTACATCGTGAAGTGGATCGATCTCGGAGCGAGCTTGCCGGAAATCTGTGACTTCGTTACCAACGTGGAATCCACGTACGGCGGCGATGGTCCCGAATGCTATGAGCTGGTTCTAAAGCGTGCCCGAGAGGCGTTGTCATGGCGACCAGGAACCCAGAGGGTGCTTATCATGATCGGTGATGACGTTCCCCATGAGCCCGGTTATACATTTGCCTCGAAAACGTACTATATCAACTGGAGGGAGGAGTGTCAGAAACTAAAGGAAATGGTAAGTGTAATATACAGTTGTATATGACTTAGGAACATTAGTGCTTGACTCGTACCAGAGGCCTAGAAAAGGTGGCGCAAAGTGTTCGTTATCCTTCATTAACTCTCTAAACCCTGTAGTGTGGTTACCCAATATAATTGTCTCACTCAGACAAGTAATGTGTGTATCCAAAATATTAGATTTCGTTCATTAAACTGAAACATAGTATGAGTTAAAGACCTATTAGTCCCTAATACATGCCCCTAATATAAAACATACGATAGTGTAAGTAATAGATTTTTTTAAATGTAAAATAGGGCTTTAAGAACATGAAAGACGGACACTTATTTAGAGCTCTGTTTAAATGTACTAATTCGTGTTATTGCTCGACTATATTGACCTGATCCTGACCTGTGCAGATATATACATGAGTCGCTTTTATCGATGTGGGGTCTTATTGACTCTCCAGGGTGGGACTAAGTTACATGTTGACACACATTGAAGACTCTGGTTAGACTGTGTGGATGTACAGGTTCGTCTGTGTCTTCACTGAACGCATATGAACAAAGACCGAAAATCGCTACATGAGGCTCGTATACTCTGTGTGACCTACATGAACAGGTATTGTTTAATGTGAGTATCCATGTGCTATCAAAATGCTTCACTGAATGTAAGGTTTAAAGTTTACTCGATGTGATCTTTTCTTTCGGCTGCTTTGAAACCAACCCTAAAAAAAGGCGATATGCAATATCTAGAACATTCGAAGTTATGTTTTGATTCAGAGATTTAAAACGTTTTAAGAAAAGGATGAATTGCCAATAAAATGATTTCAAAGGTTGTCTGATGCAAACACGTCAAGTGTTGTCTGTTTGACGGAAAAACTCGAATGCAATGTCTAGAAAATTCGAAGTAAAGTTTCGAAACGGAGATTAAAACATTGCAAGAAAAGGAGAAACTGATCCAAACGATTTTAAATGTCGTCTGTTTTATGTTTGAGGGAAAGGTTTAATATATCTATAACCAGAGATGTATCGTTTAACTACAGGGTGTAAAAGTATATGGCGTTCAAGCAGGGAATGACTCGGGGTCCACCAAGTTTAACATTGAAATGTCCAGTATAACGAGTGGTTGTCATTTAAAACTGGACAAATTCGAGAGCTGCTTCGACTTTCTGATGATGATATGTTACTGTGAGGGCAATCCGGCTATGCTACAGGTTTGTGAATATCAATTATTATTATCCTGATAAAATCTGCGCAGGCTAATCAGAACCGACACATTCCACCACAGGGGATAGCGGTATAGATTGATAATTCCTGCAACAGAAACTCCACAGGAGGCGAAAATTGCCTGTCCGGGTTAACCTGAGCGGCACGCTTAGGCTGATCCGGGTCGATGCTTTACGCAAATTCCACAATGTTGTGGTATTCTCGCAGAACGTCTCATATATATACGGCATTCCTGACACCGGTATTAGATTTTTGCCCGTCCGTTCGCAAAGGAACAAGCTGACATTCGTGTAGTGTATGTTCAGATCAGCTTGTGCATCTGTTCAGTTTTGTCAAAAGTTTTACAACTCACCGGAAGGTTCTAAAGAGTATTGATAAGTAAGTTGCAAACGTGTAGTTGTAGATCAAACTGCGTAGTTTTGCAAACTGGTCTGGATCTAAACTATACAGGCTGGTTTAAGCATTCGAAGCTGACCTACCACAACACTTGTGTATCTTATATTTAAGATTACTGTAAGTATACATTTATGCATTCATTTTAATTCATGTGGAAAAGCAACCAGCTGTATGGGGTACTGGTGTGAGCAAGCTATGCAACACATGATTAGTTGAACTGGCCGCCGTGATATGACTGAAAACGGCGTTAAACATTTTAATAAATAATCATTAGATATTTGTAAGGGGTGATTTTACTGAATCTATATACATTGTTTACTGAAATGATTATACATTGTTTACTGAAATGATTATACATTGTTTATTGTTTACTGAAATGATTATACATTGTTTACTGAAACTTTTATGAATTGTTTTTCTTTATATTTTATCTTTCGTTCAGACATACGAGGAAGAAATGAGAGCGAGAGATGGTAGATTAAATAAAGATGTATCCATCTGCATGGCCGAACTTGGGGTTGGGGCACCTAAAGTCAGAAAAGCAACGTCAATGAAGAAAACAGCTCTAACGAGCAGGAAAGTGTCAGCGAAGGCTGCTAAAGCCACTAAAAAGGTTAAAACAATACTACCAAAGAAGACAAAAGCAGTTACTGTAAAGAACGCTACGAAACAACCAACCGGGAAAAGGAAAGCTCTTGTAAAGAAAAAGAAAGTGGAACTTAAATCCACCCGTGTCCAGAAGGTAAGTTTGAACAACTTAAAGCCCTTTCACTCGAAAAAGAACAAGATGGCATTTTTGAATATCATAAGCTGAGATCAGTCGGTAAGCATTGACTCAGTGTTATCAAAAGTTTACAACTCACCAGAAGATTTTGTAAACCTACTTAACTGTTTTGCGAAGTACATATTAGCCTTCTCGCGAGAAAACCAACATTGTGGATTCTGCGTAAAGCATCGACCCGGATCAGCCTAAGCATGCCGCGCACTTAGAGAGACAATTTTCGACTCCTGTGGTTTTTCTGTTCCAGGAATCATTACTCTATACATCTATACCCGGATAAACATGCGCAGTTTGGTTTTCTCGTGAAACGGCTCATATCTCGATCAGTGTGCGTGAATTCGCAGGCTTATATTGATCTATTATGTTTGCTAATGCCATGGTGTTCTATTTTGCATTTAATAATAACTGTTTTAAAAATGGTTCTTAGTAGACGAGTCTATATAAGCTGGCATATGAATATCAAGGACTAAAAACGTTGACGAGTGTCACATGTTTATAATTTTTGTGGGATAATCGTTTTTCAGGATACTATTCGTCTTTTCGTACAAGAACAAATATACTTGTAACAATTAAAATAGTTTACCTTATGTACACGTATTACAGGCGGCTACTTTGAAAAAATGGCTGTAAAAGTTTTTGATTCATGGTATCAAACATGTGTGAAAGGAAGAAGCGCTCAAGTTGAACAATTTCTCTTTCTTCCCAATTATTTTTAAAATTAATCTACTGCACATAAGTCAAATGTCGGCTGTTAACAGTTACTGTGAATCTGATGAATGTTTTGCTTCCCTTTTATCAAGGTCTTGTCCTAAGGATCTTTTTATTATTTTATTCAGAGAGAAAAGGTCCCAGATGCGAATCTCACGAAGGGTCCGTTGGCAAAATTGAAGTGGACCAAATGGATTAATGCAATTCTCCCAGAGCACAAGGGTAAAACTAAAAAGACTAATGTCACAAAACCTTGCTGCAAGAGAAAGGAAAAGGTAGCTACAGACCAATCAGCCAATCAGTCGCAATATGCCAGCTGTAAACATATGCCCGGTCTAAGACTCAAGCGTCTATTCGACAACGACACGACGACACCTGCTATATATGAAATTGCGGTGCAGTGTGGGGAATCCCGAGCCAGCAAGAAATACGTCATGTACTACAGACGTTCAGTCGGCTGGATCAACAGAGGGCGCTGGGACACGTACTTGTTACGTCACGTCACTGTTAAAGCAGAAGTGAAAAGGTCCTTGGATTCAGGGTTTTCAATATGTGTCAGACGTGGTGTTCCGATGGGGAAAACCAAGGCGCAGATGAAGACAAAACTTGGTGCAGCTCATGCTTATATCAAGGACCATTTTGACTATGCATGGAAAAAATATGTGTGGCGGAAGACAGATGGTACACACAAGCACCGACAAGTTAAAGTCAGCAGCAAGGTAGTTAAAGATGCAGTGATATCTCATAGTAACATTTAACATACACACTCTCAATTAGAATTGCTACTACAATCGGGATCTCATCGGCTGTTTCCAAAAGTAGACCTCGTGAATAACAAAATGTCATTGTAGTGACATGGTTCCGGTCCGAGTCTCTCCGAATTAATTATTTTAACTGCATCACACAAACGGTAACCGGTTTACTCCTAAAAGTATAGGTTATAAGGTGAACTATGTCCGAGGTTTAAGAATTGTGTGTGGGGGTTGCCATATTGCAGATGGATTTTGAAAAGATTGAGACAAAGGGGAATTTATTCGTAATGAGCTATTGAATGTTCTCTATTTGACACAATGGTTTCAATTCTGTCCCTCAAACAACCTTTTACGTGTTGGGATTTCTCATATTTTTGCCAATATTTATAAAAAGAAAACCGGCTGCTACAGATTATTTGTAAGGGTAAACCGAACGTTACTGATTACTGCTACTCAGGAAAGCCTTCATACATATCCATGTGGTGTAGCAGAAGATCGTCCGCATTGGGTGCGCGGGGGTCGCGGGGATCGATGCCCGGTCGGGTCGTACAAAATAAATGGTTGTCCCTCCTTTGCGCTCAGGATTGCCTTTTTTCAAAAATCCTTAAGTATTCTAAGCATACTTGTTTTATAAGTCATTTCCCACATACAAAAAATCTGCAGCAGACGACTTCGAAATTTCTTTGGTAAAACTGTGGAAAATCTAGAAGATATATTTATCAATGAAGCTATACTTCGACAATACACACAAGTTTATTGTTATAAGATGTTCTAGCTGCAGATGCGTCAACTGCGCCAGTACGTGGGAATGGCTTAAAGGTAAATAAGTTGAACAATATTTATGTAATTCAATTTTTATTTTTTTATGTTTTGATATTTAATAATTCGGAATTAAAGACGTTTAAACTTTAACAAAAAATAACTCTGTTCTACTATCTCTACTAGTATTTGTTTTGTATTGTAAATAACATATCATTCTACAGACGTGAACTGTGTATCAGTCTTTCACACAATAGGTTGACATATATGTATTTTTTATTCCATTTCATTGTGATAGAATTCATTAAAGATTAACATAAACACATTTACCATTTATTTGTAATTGTGACACCTCTAAATCCTATCCTAACCTCTTGTATTTTTTAAACAGTTTAACCCTTTCCTTCATATAAACGCCGCGTTTCTGACGCCTCTGCAGCAGACGGCTTTTTGAAAACATAGTGACAAAAGAAGAAATTGCTCAAAACGAGCAATTTCTCCTTTTGCCACAATGTTTTATACTTTTAGTCATAGGTTACACATTCAATTTTAGAGATTTTCTATTTTTTGACAAAATATGTTCAAAGTCGTCTGCTGCAGAATTGTTGTATGAGGGAAAGGGTTTAAGTTGTTGACATAGTGGTCTTTCTTTCCTCCATTAAAATTTCCATAACAAAATTACAGGTAAATCCGTTCGCTGATATAAATTTACAATTTGAGCACACTTTGAGGAAAACATATGTCGCATCTTGGTTACGAGAATGAATTTGTTACAGAGGTGAATACGTTGTAATGTTTAAGAAATGCCTATGTATCTGGGAAAAGCAGCAATGCGTTGTGTAACAAATTCGTATTTATGCAAAACCTTCAATGCGTAGGCTTTCTTTCCAAATCTTAAAAGTATTCAACCCGTCCTAAACAGATGTTAACTATATAGCCAATATATATGTTTTAAAGTCGCCTGCTTTCTAGGGAAAAAGTGGGCACATCTCAGGAATACGAAGTAGCACCAAGAAAATAATGCTCGTTTTGAGCAAGTTCTGCTTTGCCTATGATGTTTTCAAAAGTCGTCTGCATCAAAGTAATCAAATTTCGCATGAGCGGGATTTTTGCACACAAACGGCGCGATCACAGGTTTATCCTCCGGGAAGAAGACATCGAGAGTGATTGACATACAATGTATATGGTTAAAGCTAAGATGTTTTCAAAGTCATCTGCTTCCGTTTTTTAAATCGTCTGTTTTGAACATAAATAAGTTTCTCATCTCTAAAAATGGCGATGTTACCTTGACATAGAGTTGATATCGTTAAAGGTGGTATAACATTATATTATTCATGTGTTACGTTGAATTGATTGATTAGGGTTTAACGCCGTTTTCAACAATTGTTCAGTCATGTCACGGCGACCAGTTCACCTACTCCTGCGTTTCCTGGTTTTCCCACACCAGTACACCACACAACATAACTTCCAAGCAACTGGCTGCTTTTCTACATAGACTGTTAAACAGTCCATTGGTGAAAGACGAATGTCACAGTTACTGTTGTCAAACGTCGGAAAGAATGTTGGCCGAGCTGGGATTCGAACTCACGACCCCTGGATTGACAGTCCGCGTCGCTTCCGACAGAGCTACCGGGGCTCGGCTTGTTACATTGGAACAAATCTCGAAAAATTCAAAACATGATATGTATCCGAAAACCGAAACAGGATCCGAATATAGGGTCAGGCATTCGGATATTCGTTGACATCAATATTTTTTTTCTATAATTGTTAACTACTCAAATCTCAAATCACATAATTAAATCTTTTTAGGACATTTTTTTTTTCTACAAAACATGAGCAAAAATAAATTCCGGTCAGACGGAATATTGATGTACATTCGGTAGGGTAGAATGTTGACAATTTGTTCTATTTGATGAATTTCTTCACAAGTTCAACATTCCGTATCAAAGTGTTTTTGTTTTGTACACTTCACTTCTTGGTAATCAAACATTATAAAGAAAACAGTAAACAAGAGGGTCATGTTGCACTGTGTCGCAAAACTGACCTGAGAACTTCATCTAGTCCAAAAAGTGTTCTCTTGGCCGCCCAACAATAGCCTCGTCACCTCAACAGTTATATGCTACAAGGAAGAGTAGGAACAGCAGCTCACTTCGCTTCCTTTGTAGTAACATCTAGAACACAAAGAGGAAAGCAACATATTATATGTCGACGCTCATCGAATCAACTCACCCTGACGTCATTATAGGAACAGAAGCCTGGATTTGCAGTGATGTTAGTTCATCTGATCTGAACTCTTCGAGGAAAGCCTTGGCTTCGACGAACACAATATAGATACGAAAACCCACGTAATGGTGTTCAGCTTGCTGTAAGGAGTAAACATTAAGGATGAGAAGTACAGCAACACTGTGGATATGGTCACAAGATCCATCAAAACGAAGTCTGAAAGGATCTTACTTTCGACCACATTATCTCACAGATGAGGCATAAGAGAACACTCGCTCAGACATCCTGAAACTAACATGCATATTTTCATCTTAGAGACTTTAACTTGCCCGACAATTCCTTGAAAATGAGCTCCATTCAATCACCAAAACACTCTCCTAAGAGAGTAAACTAACAATATCTAGACATCAAAGCAGATCTTGGTTTTAAATAGATGGTTAAGAATACAATCAAGAAATACAACACTTTATATCTCATCTTATATTCCCACCCTATCGTCACAGCATGTTGAAACCGATAGGTACCCCCCGTAACAGAGAAACGTCATTTTAAGAGACCACGATAATGTACTCTTTGACCATGCAAAGTGTTCGCACACGCCCTAAGAGGAGAACACTTTGTCTATGGAAGAAGGCCTACACAGAAGGCATAAGTCATTTATCGTAAAGCCTTCGTGAAAACACTTTCTCTTCGGTCTAGAACATGTGGCAGGATACAAAGGCCGCTATCGATAACGCAACCAATGAGTTTGTACCCACCGAAGAACCCTGGCGGGGTTCACGCATACCTGGATAGATAATAATCTGCGTAAGGTCAAACAGTCTACTATGCCAGACATTGACCCAAGTCCACATCCTACCATAAAAAACAGTACGGTCCATAGCAAATGACTGCGTAGACAGCTCGATGGATTGAAACACTATCCATCCACAGGCACTGTAGGACTTCATCTCCACTTTCATCCTAAAATTAATCACAGACTTATTTACAACGCTTACTTGACAGCAGGATGGTAATCAGGGTTTCGTGAGACGCTCTTGTTATCCCTGTCTTCAAGAAGGGGTTGAAACATCTACCATCAAACTACCGCCCTGTATCTTTGACATCTATAGTCAGCAAGGTCTTAAAAAACACACACTGTATACAGCTCAGTGATGGGCTTCTTTAAGCAGGATGCAATCCCTGCAGACTCATGACACGGATTCTGTGCCATGCTCTCTTGTGAAACCCAGCTGATGTGGACCGTCTTGACAATAGCCAGCAAACTGCAATGAAGAGATCAGGTTAACATAATCACGCTTAATTTTGCAAAATCCTTCGATAAGGTTCCCCACTGTGTTTTTCTCCACAGGTTGCAGTATTGCGAGGTTCGAAGAGATACATTCGGATGGATTGGAACATTTTAGCCAACAATGAGTAACAGGTCCAACTAGAAGCAGGCGTTCTGTCAGGAGTACAACAGGGTACAGAACTCGGCTCCTTGCTTTTACTCGTGTACATTAACAACGGTGTACCAGATTATGTGACCTCCACTGTCACCCGCTTCTTTGAGAATAACAGTCTTCTCTCCCGCTTCATCAACAACCAAGAATATGCTAATCTTTTACAGAAGAACCTTTAAGCGCTTGAGAAGTGGGAATAATGTAACTGGCGAATGAAATTTAATGTGGAGAAATTCGCCATGAACGAATGTGTAACAACAAGCGTCACAGGACTCAGACATCTTACCAATTACACGGAAATACCCTTAAATCTGCTAACACCAACACACGACCTGGAAAATGTGCATATGAAAGCTGCCCGCACCAGTACACAGATCGCATCCAATGCTATGTTGTCCCGATGTTGCAAAACCTCGGTTTGGAGTCGTTGCAACATCGACACTACTTATTATCCAGAGTCACCAAGATGTTCAAGATTATAAACAGTGCTGTCGAGGTGTCATAGAGTCCACTTACTCTGAGCGATCAGAGAACACAATGAGCCAATAGACTACATACAATACAAGCAACTTCCAAACAGTTACAAACACTCCTTCTTCAAACTGACTGTCTAACGGGGATCACCTATGCTACCAGACCATATAACGGTTAAGGTCAGTTGTCAAATCCCTGCCAGCCAGCAAGTAGGCTTCCAGAGCCATGTAAATTATGTTAACCTGCAAAAAACCAGCTGTTTTTTACTAGACATACCAATAGGATTTCTACATTTAAACTGTATGAAGAACCTCAGAGCAGCAGAGGCCCTATCGGAGGAGATCAGTATGTTAACCCATTCTGATATCACATGGTAGCCATGAAATAATATGGCTTGGATTATTTTCATAAAAGGTCACCAAAAGAACCTCTCGGCCAAATTATATTGAAATTTGACAAGCAGTTTCAAAGCAGAAGAACTTTTAAAGTCAGTTAACCCATTTGTTGCTGCCTTTGTTGAAGGCCATGTTTGTCAACAAATCAATATGGTTAGAAAAATAAAGATGGTCACGTAATGAAAGTTTCTCTTAAAACAAGAAGTTTCATAGCAGAATGGTTTTCAAAAGGTGTAATTTGATTAAAAGTTCTTTGCGCAAGTTTAGACGATAGACACAATTACAATTAATACTTGGTGAATTATTCCAAACCCAAATTAATTGCCGATGAAATCCGAATATTCCGCATGTTGTTTACATACCTGACAACAACAAATAATTTTAGTATAAAACGATGAAACTTTAATGGTTAGTTATTTTTAGCAAACAATTTGAGATATAATCAATCACTTTGTAAAATGGCTTATTGTTTATTTATGATACGTTTCATAAAATCTCCATTTGTATGCAATAAATGTTAATGTCATTAGTTTTCGCGATAGTTTCCCCCTAAGTAAGTCTACGTGTTACTCTCGGATACAATAGGGGGTGAAGTCACCTGTTACAACAAATGACAAAGACAGCAGGAATTATGCGAGAGAAGAAGATTTCTATATGCAAGCTATACTTACCTTGGTTTATCGTCCTTGGCGTTGATATCAACCTATTAGAATCGTCTAACATTTTGTAGTTCTCAGCTTTCGATCCCTCATTATTTAACGCAAATTTGATTGTAACATATTTCAAAAGACACATTTAACTTATTTTTAAAACCATTTTTAAACTGCTAGCTCTGCTAACTTCCTCTGGCACATTTTTTTTATATATCAACTACTGCTGAATTGAATTGCAATAGGACCTGCACAATTGAACCACAAATTAGGACCAGGCATGTACATATGTTCTACATTCGTTCTACATTCCTGATAGGAATCCTACAGAAGTCTTCAAGCTGCTTTATGCAGATCTATGTGGACAGCCAGAAACAGTTTTACCTTATCTTCTACAAAGTGAGAACTATTTTATAATTCATATCCCAGTCAAAACATCTCACTTAGTCATAAGCGCACGCATAATTATTAGATTATTAGTATTACTATTATGTGTTGGTTGCATATATTTCAGAAACCGCCATGGACAAGTATGAAATTCTTGGTAGAATTGGGGAAGGAGCCCATGGGATTGTTCAGAAAGCAAAACTCATAGAGGTACAAACACTGTTAGAACTATCCCCTGATCAAACTGACGTTTTAACCCTTTACCGAATACAAGTTACAACAAATTTACGGCAGACAACTTTCATAAAAACAAACAGGCAAAAATAGGGAAATCTTTCGAACATTTAAAAGTTGAATAGAATTGAAAGCATTGTGGTAAATTGCTGAATATGAGCAGCTTTTCCTTTTGTCACCATGTTTTTAAAAAATCATCTGTTGCAGAGGTGTCAGAGAGGGTCTGTATGTGGGAAAGTAATAACAATCTTCTTCAAAAGAATTGTAACTAGAAAAGTGGAAGTAGATTTTTAATACTCATTTGAAAAGATTATGAGAAAAGGTGAAATTGAAGTTAAACACCAGCCTGTGCCTTTGTGCAGTCTGTTGATGACCAGAGGTCTGGATAAGGGAGAGTGAATACAGAATAGGTCTTTTACCCACTATATCTCTCTTATTACCCAACAAAACCGTATGTTGTGTGTACTCAAAAGAAATTTCTCACTGAGACGATTCTATTGAGTACCCTTAACATAGGTTTTTTAAGGTCAAATAAAAGTTCTAGATTACTAAATTCTTGCTTTATCTAGAACCCTGGATGATCTTTTCTTTTGCCTTCTAGATATACAAGCATCCTTGAAGGTTCTGGTGATCAATAACTAGAAAGAAATTAAGCATGCAATTGAATGTAAAATGGCATTGATGCCAAAACATCAGAAGGTGGGTTTTCCTATGGTGTGGCTCATTTAATGTCTCTTGGAATCTTTGAAAAACTGCAGATAGAGGTCTTAGTAAGAAGGTTTAACCTTTTCCCAGTTGACACATTCTGACTCATTTGCAGCGGACAACTTATGAAAATAATGTGGCAAAAGGAGAAGGCTGTAGCTTTTCCGGGGACTATTAACAGAAAATACAAAAATACACGGAAAATGCAGGTAAACCATGGAAAAAACATGGAAAATAACAAGGAATTTAATGTTAAGATGCGGAAACGCTGGAAATGGTCCGAATACTCCGGGATCCACGGAACCTTTCTAGGGTGTCCACAGAACTGTTCCAGCGTGTCCATGGAACCATTCTGGGTTGTCCATGGAAAATCCGGGTTGTCCACTAAAATGTTCTGGAGATTCCATGGAAAGTGTCAGATTATCCAAAAGTATCCCTGGAAAGTTGTCCGAATACTCCAGGGATTTTCTGTGGATTTTCGTAAGAGTCCCTGCAAAAGCTATAGCCGGGTGACATGATGAGCAATTTCTCCTTTTGCCGCATTGTTTTCAACTCTATGTTGTGGTACTCAAAATAATCTCAATTCAACAAAAACAAATTGAGTACCTACAACATCATGAGTTTTGATCTGATCTTGAGAGAACATTAGAAAATGCTCCTTATCTGCAGCTCTGCTGGGGAGTTTTGAAATGAATGTTGGCTCTAACTGTTCTGTACATTTTCAGAGTGGAGAAGTTATAGCATTGAAGAAAATTCCTCTGAGAAAATTGGAAGATGGTATTCCAAATAATGCGCTCAGGTAAGATCTTAAATTTGTTTTGGTTTATAAGGATGTAATTCCAACATTAAATCAGTCATATCATGCAAGCAGCAAACTTAATCAAGATCCCTCGGTAAGTAAACAAACCAGTCCTAGGCTAGGAAATATGTCTTACCATAAGGTACTCTAGCCATGACTGCTGCTAGCAGGGATCTTAACTGAGACGCCTGGTTCCAAGCCCACCACAATAACCACTTTGCCATGTCAGATCCCTGTGCTTGTGGCCTGAATAAGCTTTAGCCCCATAATATTTATTTTTGTTATTACCCAAACCAACTCTTTATTGTGAGACGATTCTTTTGAGTACCATCTACATAGGATTTCAAGTATAAATTATGTTTTGAGAAATTGAAAATTTCGCATTTGCTGTTTGAAAAGGGACAGTGTAGATCAAATCAATCTGATTGCATTGATCTGCAAGCTTATCTTTGTTTCAATTTGTACCACATACATGCATTAGGCTTTTAATAAAAAAAATGTCTATGACCTTGGTTTGAATGACATTTTTAGAGCTGTCTACTTTCAAAATTTCTGAGGAGAATAATTATATGAATGGTATATTTTAGGACTGATATTAGGACAAAGTTCAAAACATAGGAAATAGAAAATGTGTTTATCTTGAGCAATTTCTCCATTTCACAATGATGTCAAAAGTTATTGAGGTATTTGAAGTCATTAACATCAGAATATTTTTTTAATCTTATGAGTTATCTTTTTTGTGGTCTGTTTTGCACATTGAAAAGATCTGCAATGGAGCACTTTGAAAACAGCCTAGCCAAAATATGGAAAATCTCTATAAATAAAAATATTATATGTAGTGCTAAATAAGGTTTAAACAGCCTAGCCAAAATAAGGAAAATCTCTATAAATAAAAAAATTATATGTAGTACTAAATAAGGTTTAAACAGCCTAGCCAAAATAAGGAAAATCTATTAATAAAAAAAATATATGTACATGTAGTACTAAATAAGGTTTAAACAGCCTAGCCAAAATAAGGAAAATCTATAAATAAAAAAAATATATGTAGTACTAAATAAGGTTTAAACAGCCTAGCCAAAATAAGGAAAATCTATAAATAAAACATTTATATGTAGTTCTAAATAAGGTTTAAAAAGACTAGCCAAAATAAGGAAAATCTATAAATAAAAAAATAATATGTAGTACTAAATAAGGTTTAAACAGCCTAGCCAAAATAAGGAAAATCTATAAATAAAAAAATTATATGTAGTACTAAATAAGGTTTAAACAGCCTAGCCAAAATAAGGAAAATCTATTAATAAAAAAATTATATGTAGTACTAAATAAGGTTTAAACAGCCTAGCCAAAATAAGGAAAATCTATAAATAAAAAAAATATATGTAGTACTAAATAAGGTTTAAACAGCCTAGCCAAAATAAGGAAAATCTATAAATAAAAAAATATATGTAGTACTAAATAAGGTTTAAACAGCCTAGCCAAAATATGGAAAATCTCTATAAATAAAAACATTATATAGTAGTACTAAATAAGGTTTAAACAGCCTAGCCAAAATAAGGAAAATCTCTATAAATAAATAAATTATATGTAGTACTAAATAAGGTTTAAACAGCCTAGCCAAAATAAGGAAAATCTATAAATAAAAAAATATATGTAGTACTAAATAAGGTTTAAACAGCCTAGCCAAAATAAGGAAAATCTCTATAAATAAAAACATTATATAATAGTACTAAATAAGGTTTAAACATTGTGGCGAAAGAAGAAAGTGCTAATAATGAGCAATTTCTCCTGATGCCACGATGTTTTCAAAAGTAGACAGTTACAGACATGCTAGATGCATCTGTATGTAGGAAAAACTTTATTGAGTATTGACAGATCATTTCAAGCATTGCGAGATCAAATATTTTTGTAAACATCAATAACCTGTTTAGTTGACATTTGTGCTACACATTGAGCAATCTCTCATATAACATACTAAATATTCAAAAAGTTAAGACCAGAAGCTGCCTCAATCTCATGTGTCTTTAGAAAGGATGACTATTTGCAGTTCAAAATGTATACCTGTTAATGTCTCATTGAAATTAAACCAAAATACTTTGCTTAACGCTTTCTGACGCCTCTGCAGCAGGCAGCTTTTTGAAAATATAGTGACAAAAGAAGAAATTGCTCAAAACGAACAATTTCTTCTTTTGCCACAATGTTTTCCACTTTTAGTCATAGGTTATCCATTCAATTATAGAGATTTTCTATTTTTTGACAAAATATGTTTAATAAAGGCGTCTTCTGCAGAATTGAGGGAAAGGGTTAACAAGCATTTGCTTGTGCAGTGAACTGAAGGTCTGATTTAAATGAGATTGGTATTGGAAGTTTTGAAACGATTGTATTTCAGCAATTTCTCATTTCTCCACAATGTATTCATAAGTCTGAATCATGGGAAAAAGTCAAAACCAATACAACTGAATAGCAGTAAAAAGATTTCTTTACAGATTGATTGGATATTAACTATTAAGATATTAACTATTAACACTTTCTGTCATGCAAATAAATTCGCTGTAGAAGACTTTGAAAATATCTAGGCAAAAATGTGAAAAATCTCTGTAAATGAAACTATAATTATTGAAAAGAGTTTAAATATGTTGTTACAAAAGGAGATGTTGGTCATTATGAGCAATTTCTACTTTTGCCATAATGTTTTCAAAAATTGTCATCAAAGGGGTCTGTTTGTGGGAAAGGGATAAATAATGCTGTAAGACGCTCAAAATGTTTTAACCCCATAGAATTTTTTTCCAGAGAAATAAAGGCTTTGCAAGAGATTGACGAGAATCCATATGTAAGTACTACAATGTTTATACAGTTTTTATTAATAAGAAAATCAAAGATAAATAAAGACATTTTCAACAAAATGTGGCTAGGTATGTTATAGGAATGCTCATTAACAAGTCTGCAGCAGACAACTTTGAGAATATCTTGATGAATCTGTGGATAATCTTTATATAAGTAAATAAAAGTATAACTTAAATCAAAATACAGATGCATGTGGGAAAGGGTTAAATAACATTTTACATTCAATATTGCATGCATGATCTGCCAGGATTCATTAAATTGTGAAAAACATATTTTTTTACATCATAGGACTCATTGGACTTTATGTAATGAGCTATTGCAATTTCTTTCTTTCCATTCTGCAGGTTGTAAAGTTACGGCAGGTGTTTCCACATGGCACGTCCCTGGTGTTGGAGTTTGAATACATGCTGTCTGACCTGTCAGAGGTGATCCGAAACTCTGATAAACCTTTGACGGAAGCGCAGGTCAAATCATACATGCTCATGCTACTCAAAGGCATTGCTTTTTGTCATGAAAACAACATCATGCATAGGGTGAGTTATGAAAAATGAATATTGATCCTTTTATTGAATTATTTGCTGGATAAGGGTACCTTTTAATGCATTTGCGAATAGCAAGAGATTTTTTAAAGCATTTTTGGAAATGGTTTAATTGATCAGAACATGCAATATTTTCTTTACCCATAATGTTAAATTCTCTATTTTAAAATATTACTACTATTTGAAAATAATCTATTTTCTTCTAAACTTCTTTTAGTAAATTTGAAATAGTCTATTTATAGCATGTCAGGAAATCAGCTGTAATACACAGTTAACATGGCACAGGCTGTTGACATTTTTGTTTGTTTTTAAATCCCTGCTTGATCTTGAAGGCCTAGCCTGTGGTTATTCCAGGGCCTGCTCTGGGTTGAATTTTTCTTTCGCCACATTGAAATAAAGTTATTCCCAATAATGTACAGATGTATATGTGCGAGACATTTCTTTTGATTATACACAATCCAAGATATAAATTTGCATGTGATTATCAACAGCAGCAGTAACAAAACAATAATATCAGGTTTTCGTTCAAGACAGGTGATCTGAATGAACATATACAAAGGTACCGTACTTTCCTATTTTTGAGTGCAATAGTCTAAATGGTACAAGCAATTTTCACTGTATTATGTTTATTACATTTTCAGGATCTGAAACCTGCTAATTTATTGATTAGTTCAACAGGACATTTGAAAATAGCTGACTTTGGTCTTGCAAGAGTCTTTCAGAACAAAGGAAACAGACTTTACAGTCATCAAGTAGCTACAAGGTACAGTGTAAATAAACCTTCCACATTATGCAGAGGAATATTGTTAGTTTTGTTGTAAGATTAAGATATACTTTCACTGATTAAGCACCAAAAACGTTATTTTAACCCTTTCCCACATACAATAAATTTGCTGCAGACGAAAAAATGATGAGCAATTTCTCCTTTGGCCACAATGTTTTTAACTTTATTTAACAATTAATCTATCTTTTATGGAGATTTTTCAGGTTCTTGTCACTATGTTTTCAAAGTCATCTGTTACAGATTTGTTGTATGTGGGAAAGGGTTAAAGAGTTGTCTGCAGAGATGCAAAAGCTTCAGAAAGTGACTGTTTGTTAGAAAGGGTTAACAATTGGCTATACCATGAGTGAACTTAACTTGTTTAATATATCAATATCTTATATCTAAACATTATCTAAAATTAATTTGTTAATTTCATGCTTAAAATTGCCAAAAATATAATATTATAGTCATGATAAAAATATATTAAACATTAAAAAAAAAAGTATTTGATTAATCTATCTGTTTGAAACTGAGCTTCTCAATGCATAATCCACTGTTATTAGTCCCCTACCAGTCGGAGACCGTTTGGGACTATAGGTTTGCTCGCGTCTGTCAGTCCGTCCAAAATTTCTTGTCCGGACTGTATCTTCCACATGCTTGAATGGATTTTGATATTACTTCACACAATTATTCTCCATAACAAGATGATGTGTCATGCACAACAACCAGACACCTATTCTCAAGCTCAAGGTCACAATTAGGGCTCAAACATTCTTAGGCTGTTCTGACGTGTCCGGGCTGTCTTCCTCAAGCTTGAATGGATCTTGATAACTTCACACAATTATTCTTCATAGTAAGATGGTGTGTCATGTACAATAATCAGCCACTTACTCCCAAGGTCAAGGTCAGACTTGAAGACTTTGTTCTGCAATTTCATGTCTACAACTCTAGAACTTAAAACATTTCATAGGGACCATTAGAAGACCATGTATGTCAAGGTGAATAACTCTAAAGTGAGGTTTGATAGAATATTGTGCTTTTTTCAACTTATAAATGTTTGTCCAGTAGCGGACTTTTGTATTGCTTGCGCTCCATTTATTTTGTTCTCAATAATCTACTGATAATAAGCATAATAAACGATGTTCTTAATTTCAAAAATCTAATGGAACAGTTGATATTTTTACAAAGTTTTAATGAAAGCAACGTGTATCTGATATGTAGAGGATATTTGTTTGTTTTGAGTGGATATGGAATATATCTCATCAAGAAGTGATACAATTTTAATATTTTCACGAGAGCGTTGTGGCAGGTGGCAGCTTTTGAAAACATTTTGTTTTCAATTCTTCCCGATATTCATACTTTGATTTGTGGAGATTTCCAATGTTTTTCCTATGATGTTTTCAAAGTTGTCTTTCGAAGATTTGTTGTATGTGGAAAAATTGTAAACTTATGACAGCCTAGAATAAAGAATACTTACATCATAGAATTAGTGAGTCAAATCACACAAAAACCACCAAAGATCCAGATCAGCCTGAATCTCCTCCCAGTCTGATCATGTTCTTAACCTTTTTATAGGCCTTCAGACTAGTCTTATTATGGGAACACCTGCATGGCTTGTTCGCTCTCTAATTGGAGCATTTGTTTTTAATCGCCACCAAAATTGTTCAAAAATCGATTACTTCATGCAAAACGGTTGAAGCTCAGGAAATGTTGCTGGGTACAATATCTTGGTGAAGATTGACTTCCAGTTATGGTCATTGAAGGGCGTATATTGTGACAGTTATGGCCCTTGAAGGGCGTATATTGTGACAGTTATGGCACTTGAAGGGCGTATATTGTGGTCATTGAAGGGCGTATATTCTGACAGTTATGGCACTTGAAGGGCATATATTGTGAGTTATGGCCCTTGAAGGGTGTATATTGTGACAGTTGTGGTCATTGAAGGGCATATATTGTGACAGTTATGTCCCTTGAAGGGTGTATATTGTGACAGTTTTACTCTCTTGTTGATATACGTTTTTTATAAGTATCATGTAAGTTCTGAGGAGAACTGTCATAAACATAGACTTTAGGCAAAAATACGTAAATATTCTAATAATGAAAGTATAACTATTGAATAATGATGAGCAATTTCTTCTTTGGCCTCAATGTTTTCAAAAACTGTCTGCTGCAGATGCATCAAAATGTGTCTACATATGGGAAATGGTTGATTTCAAAACCTCCGAAGGTCAGTTTTCATGTGATATGGCCCATATAAAGATAGTACGTGAGAGTTCCAGATAAGGATTCAGCTCTTTTTACCACAATTTCTCTTTTATTATTTAAGCAAACCCTATGTTTCGGGTACTCAAAAGAATCTTCATCATTGAGATGATTCTTTTCAGTTCCAACAATATATGGTTAGAGGGTCAAATAAGGATTTTAGAACATGCAAAAAACCCTTATCTAGAGATCTGGTATGTACAACCAAGGATTTTAATTACAGATGGTACAGATCTCCAGAGTTACTCTATGGTGCCAGGAAATATGATGAAGGGGTTGATTTATGGTAAATACATCATTTTCATCATTTATATCAGGAGTATATTCAGATTGTCCTAACACATGGGAAGAGGTCAGTTCAAGGCCAAATTTAAATCAAAGCGCCAATGGCACAGTAGTGGCGATAGTGTAGGAAATTCTGCAAAGTAACAAGCAGTATCTCGTGTAGGCCTTGCAATTTTCAATATATATTGGCATATATACGATAATGCTCGATCTCCAACTCAATTCGGCTACACTTTCAGCATTGATTGCTAATTGACGCTAGAATGTACAGAAGTGTCTAACTTGTACACTGCATGACATCGAGTCCTTTAAACTTTTGTAAACCAGTCTTATCATCTAGACACTTTCATATATTGCAACAACTACAAAATAAAGCGTTTATAATACATGTATTGAGATTTAAGAACAATCAAGAAACATTCTTGCGAGCTATTTATAGAACCTTTTGGAATTTCCAGACGCCTGAGGTGATTTGAATATCATGAGTTATAGTACTCGCAATGATATTTATTATCTGCCCAAACATGAAGAAAGATGATATTAACATAAATTTAACTGTATGTAGATATTATCTCAATAAATCTCAAATCTCAGTATCAATCCGGTACCAAAGTAGCATTGACATGATTATTATTAATCGTGTCTCTGCATCACTGATGGAACTATATATTAACTGACTATGTTAATTGTTTCGTTGTTGTTGTTTCTGTTAGCATTGTGGCGATTGGTTTCACAAAAATCTATTTTTTTCTAAGATTATATGTTAAATTGAACAGTATTTAAGCTAAGCTCATTAAACTTAATATCTTCATAGAGGTGAGTTATCATCACAATCTTCTGTTTGCTTAAAGGTAAGGGTCACATGTCAAGGTTAAAGATAAAAACCTGTCTTGATTCTGTTTATAATTGGCAACATCTCATTTAGTCACAATGTTTTTTCATCTCTATGCAACTAATATGCAATGAATTCCATGCAATTAATTTTATTGTAATTTTCATAATTTGCCTCGATTTATTTTATGTAAGAAAGGATTAAAGGTGTAAATGCTTAAAACTTGTTTAGCTGCATCTTTATTTCTTTTGTCAGAATTTACAGATAGGGATATTCTTCATGCATGTGGGCAGTGAAAGTTGTGATGCCTAGAATTGCCCGAGTTGTCAGTGACCACATGGGGAACAAGATACCCTTTTGCCTGTTGTGGCTAAAACAAAATCTATGTGCATTTTGTTTTTCAGGGCTGTTGGATGTATATTTGGAGAATTGCTGAATAATTCACCTTTGTTTCCTGTAGGTATTAAAATTTAAACCTTTCCTACATATTAAGCAGATGCCTTTTAAACAGATTAAAGCAGTTTTCCATATTATTGTCTAGATTTGTTCAAAGCCATATGCTACATATATATGATACTTATTTCATATATATATTTATCACATGACGTTGCTTGTATCCCATGTAATATACCCATTACGTATTTCTTTATATACAACGTGTGTAATATAACATGACCTAATACTAGGAAAAAATGACGTCACGTCAACGTTTTGACGTCATACGTTAGTCACTTTGGCGCCAAAACCCGTAAATTTCATCTAGAAATATTGTAAACGTTAAGTACATTTTTATCGAAATACGCCTCATAAGTCACTTTATGTGATAGATATAATATCTCATGAGTGTTATTTATTATTCTTTTTAATAAACTAAGCTGAATATGACCTCGGGAATAATTATTTGTGGCATTGTTATACGATTTACTGACGAAATTAAAATAGCTTTGGAAAACCCGCTTTTCTTTGTGTGTTTTCGTCATGTGATAAAAAGAATCTGACATTCGTTGTCATTTAATAAAGTTTTATTAAACTCGTTCAAGAAATTTATTATTAAGCTCGCCAAAGGCTCGCTTAATAAAAAAATTCTTGAACTCGTTTAATAAAACTTTATATAAAATGACAACTCATGTCAGATCCTATATATATAGGTCATGCAAAAAGAACAGATTGTACTTAATTATCGTCTATTCAATGATTTAAGAAATCAATGTTTATGGGCATAGAAGTGCTGTAAAACATCATGCTGCTGATGTATATACAAGTATATCTATCTATTTATCAAGATTTTTAACGTTTGTTTTTTTGGGTAAAAAGGTATCACTTTTAGATGTTTTAATATATCAAAGTGACAGTGTCTGTGCTGCAGATCATTATTGCAAAATGTAAACATCTAATAAAAATGGCCATTTTTTTTTAACCCTTTCTCTCATACAACAAATATGCAGCAGACGACTTTGAACTTATTTTGTCAAAACATAGAAAATCTCTTTAATTGAATGGATAACCTATGACTAAAATTGGAAAACATTGTGGCAAAAGGAGAAATTGCACGTTTTGTGCAATTTCTTCTTTTGTCACTATGTTTTCAAAAAGCCGTCTGCTGTAGAGGCGTCAGAAAGCATTTATATGAGGGAAAGGGTTAATTTGGAAAGTGGAGTGGCAATTACTTTTCAGTCTCGTGAAAAACAATGTTAATATTCATGGTTAAAGGTGCTGAACTCCAGATGGAAATCAAAATTTTAAAATGTTGAAACTTCTGAAAATATTGCTAATTGTGACAACAAAGTAAGAAATAACCAGTTCAAAACAATTTTAGCAGTAAATGTTGTAAAACAGTCCATTGAAAGTCATGGAAATGTATAAAATTTGGCTTACTGGGTAGGTCTACCCAGTAAAAATGAAACATAAACAATCAATATTTAGATGTTTATTGAACTGGAAAGAGAACAGTATTAAATCTTTTACTATACTATCTTAGTCCATAGTGAATTATTATTCATAGCAAACAGTAAGAAGAGTTTCTTTTGATGCTTACAGGGAGAGAATGATATCAAACAGCTGTGTTGTGTGCAAGGAGTTTTGGGTTCTCCAACAGAAAAAAGTTGGCCTGTAAGTCATTTATAGAGATTAATCCCCCATTCCCTGATACAGATGCTTTATGACACCTCTGCAGCAGATGACTTTTGAAAACATAGTGGCAAAAATGGAAATTGCTCATCATGAGCAATTTCTCCTTTTCCCACAATGTTTTCAACCTTTCCAAAAGTGTTCTTCAATTTAAAAAGAGTTTCCATATTTTTGACTTATTGTTTTCAAAGTCGCCTGCTGCAGATTTGTTGTATATTTGGCAAAGGGTTAAACTTCATGAATGAGCGGTGCTACAGAAAAACCAACCACTATACATATGCAATTGGTGTAGATGAAAATCAATCAGTGCATCTGCACACATTGATCTGGTTCTTTACTGTTTGCAATCTGGTCACACAGAAGGCTTCAGGAAACTTCAGACAATCACTGTCTGTTTAAATAACCCTTTCCCACCTATATTTGCATTGTGACGCATATGCAGCAAGTGACTTATGAAAACTTTAAACATATTTCTCCTTTTGCTACAATACCTTGAATTCTATTTAAAATAATACTTTATTTACAAAATCTTTTTATTTCCCAGATGTCCTCAAATGCATCTGCTGCAGATTCGTTTTTGTGGAATGGGATACAAAAAAACATTGGCGCGCAGACAAATATTATTCTACACTTGTCTTGTTATACTTGGTTGGTTTCTTCAAGCATGGATTAAATATTTTGTGGTACCATAAAGATTCATTATTAAGTTGATTGTTTGGTGTTTCAACAAATTTCAGTTATATCACGGAATTTCTTTGGTAAGTTACCAGTACTACTGGTCAATTTATCCTGACACCAGCAGTAATATTCAAATATAAAGTGTCACCAAATTTCTAAACATAGAACAAGTGGCACTTTATCTCTTTACCCTTTCCAAACTGTAGATGCATCTTCTGCAGAAAACACTTGAAAACATTGTGGCGAAAGAGAAACTGCTTATATTGAGTTATTTCTCCTTTTGCCATAATGTTTGCAATAACATTTTAATTTATGGCGAATTTCTATATTTGCGCCTACATGTTAACAAACTTGTCTACTCTATATTTGTTATAGTTGGGAAAGGGTTGAAATAGAGCTAGTGACCCCCAAATGTTTTTTGGATTAAACTTGCAACATTACCACATGCAGACCCATTTTGATGCATCTGCACCAGATAATAAAGGGAGAAATTGTATTTAGCCTCTCCCTCATAAAGACATTTTTTCTAAAACATTGTGACAAAAGGAGAAATTGCTCCTAGTGAGGAGTTTCTCTTTTTTCCACAATGTTTTGAAATGTTTTCAATATTTAAAATTTTCCTGACAGAGACTTGACATGATTTTGCCTAGACGTGTTCAAAGTAGTCTGCTGTAGATTTGTTGTATTTTGGAAAGGGTTAACCCTTTCCCTCATATAGATGCCTCTGCAGCAGACGGCTTTTTGAAAACATAGTGACAAAAGAAGAAATTGCACAAAACGTGCAATTTCTCCTTTTGCCACAATGTTTTCCACTTTTTGTCATAGTTTATCCATTCAATTATGGAGATTTTCTATTTTTTTTACAAAATCCGTTCAGTCATCTGCTGCAGAATTGCCGTATGAGGGAAAGGGTTAATGAATATTTTCTCCATTTGCAACAATGGTTTCCAACCCTATCCAATAAATATTTCTAAATCGTCTGCTGCAGATTTGTTGTATGTGTGCAAGAAGTAACCGTAAATAAGTCTTTAGCGCTTTTCATAGGGTATGCATGACCTGCCAGATTTCAACAAAATCACATTTCCAGAGATTGAGGCAGTTCCGTTTGAGGAAGTAGTGCCGGACGCTTCTCCAGAGGCTCTCGATTTACTCAAACGATTTCTAGTGTACCAGTCCAAACAGAGAATCTCGGCAAAAGAGGTAAATATTCCCCTATTTTTAACACTTTCCCAGATACTGACACATTTTGAAAACATTGTGGCATAAAAAGAAATTTCAATAATTATTCATGTACATTTCTTACTTTAGCAAAGTCATGTTTTTGAAGTTTTCTGCTGTAGATTTGTTGTATGTGGGAAAGGGGTAATGAAACTGGGAAATTTGCTAATAACAGTTGCTAGTTGCTTGCATGTCTCTGTCTGGCTGTCCAGGATAACCTATGATTAAAAGTGGAAAACATTGTTGCAAAAGGAGAAATTGCTCGTTTTGAGCAATTTCTTCTTTTGTCGCTATGTTTTCAAAAAGAAGTCTGTTGCGGAGGCGTCAGAAAGCATCTATATGAGGGAAGTCTGTTGCGGAGGCGTCAGAAAGCATCTATATGAGGGAAGTCTGTTGCGGAGGCGTCAGAAAGCATCTATATGAGGGAAAGAGTTAATGTACTTGATGATTTACTTATGACATGCAGAGGTTTGATAACACCGATTCTTTTCACCACAGGCACTCGTTCATCCATATTTTTTTACGGAACCACTTCCTGCTCATCATTCTGAGTTACCAATTCCACAGCGCAGTCAGAGAGGAATCCGAGGCAGACAAAACACTCATCAGTATAGCCTAGATGCTCCACTGGAAAAATCTCTTATAGACCCTGAACTTTTAGCTCCTCATGTTGTGAAAATCAAATGAAAATGTACTGACTGTTGAGAAAATGGTACACAAGTATTTATAGTCGACTGCTTTTAATCCTTTCCTACACATATATATACATTTATTATATGCCTGTACATTTTCCGGTGGAAATACATGCAGATTGACATGCGCAAATACACCACGACAGATTAAAATTCCGTATCTACATGCGGTGTAAATACAAGATTGTGACGTCAGACAGTGCGCGGAATACTTTCAGCGAGGTATCCCCAATAAACAATGTATTGAATCTGTATATTTAATAGTTTTTTCGCTCTTCATAGATCGTAGGTATATAATAAAAGGAATATTACGTTGCGGGAGCGATAAATGGGTACGTATTGCACGACTCGTAGCGTGGGAAAATCCATATCTTACTCGACCTTCGGTCTCGTAAGATATCGATTTTTCCACGCTACTTGTCGTGCAATACAAACCCTTTTATCGCTCCCGCAACGTAATATTCCGTATGTATACGTGTTTTAATGAATATGCAGCAGATAACTTTTGAAAACATTATGGGAAAAGGAGAAATTCGCCTGTGGTATGCTGCAGATTTGATGTATACGGGAAAGGGTTAAAGCGCCTGCGGAAAAAGGAGTCCCATCTGGTATTTTAGAAGTGTAATTTCGATATGGGTTATACTGAAATTATTGTGGGAAAAGGAGAAATTTTTCCATTTTCCCAATATGTTTTCAAAAGTTGTCTGCTACAGAGACATCAAATGTCTGTACAATTTGCAGGGTAACTTTTGATTCAAGAAGTCACTACTGTTCGGAACAACTACACAAATCACAATGGTGGCAGCTAAACGTTTGAAAAATGGAAATGTATAGAATTGCATTTTTACACTGTTGCAGGATATTTTATGTACTTAAATAAGATAATATAGGCGACTTTAATTTTTAAAAACACTAATTTTGCCTCTGCCCACAGTAAAGAGCCTGAACCCTTTTCCTCATACGACAATTCTGCAGCAGACGACTTTGAACATATTTTGTCAAAAAATAGAAAATCTCTATAATTGAATGGATAACCTATGACCAAAAGTGGAAAACATTGTGACAAAAGGAGAAATTGCTCGTTTTGAGCAATTTCTTCTTTTGTCACTATGTTTTCAAAAAGCCGTCTGCTGCAGAGGCGTCAGAAAGTGTCTATATGAGGCAAAGGGTTAACAGCAAGCACATCCACAGTCTGACAAACTATTGGCTGCACAACTCAATATTTTCATCTTGAAATCATAGAATAAGCAACTCTTCCAAAGCTGTACAAATTAATTTTTAAAATTCAGTATCAAAATGGTAAATCCGGACACCAGCGAGTCAGTCTTAATGCTGAACCTACAATCCTGAATGCCAAGGAGGGCAGCCATTGCTACCATATTTAGTCTTTGGTTTGACCCGGCCATGGATCAAACCCATGAAAGCTCTATTGGCATTGTAAGCAGAGTAAAGCAAGATGTTAAATTTTTGTGTTAAAATTTATAAGTGTACATATTTACTTTTTATAATCCATTCCTAACCTGGTGAGCTATGCTGTGCTGTGACAGCTTTAAACTAACCCTTTCCCACTTGCAGACACTTTTGATGCATCTGCACCAAACAACTATTGAAAACATGGTGGCAAAAGAAGAAATATCTCGTAATAAGCAAGTGTGATCTTCCATATTTTATCCTAGACTGCTGCATATTTATTGTAAGTGGAAAAAGGATTTAGTTCACTGTGGATTTCATTTAAACTTAATGTCAATAACCCTTTCCCGAATACAACAAGTCTGCAGGAGACATCTTCGAAAGCACTCCGGAATAAAATTGGAAACTCCCTTTAAATGAAAGTGCATTATTTGAATAGAGTTGAAAACATGGTGACAAAAGGAGAAATTGCTTGTTTTGAGCATTTTTTTTCTTTTGTCGACATGTTTTCAAAAAGATATCCACTTCAGAGGTCTCAGAAAGCATCTATATGAGGGAATGGGTTAAACAACTACACGTATAAGATATTGAATTAATTCGAGAATATCTGTATAAGAATTCAAAGGCAAAGACATTCATCTGCAGATAGACTTCTCATTATTATATATCATCAGGTGTTCGGGATTGGCTTTTAAATGTTTTTTTATTTTTAAGCTGGACTATTAGAAGAATGTGGACAGCTATTTGAATTGTTCACCTTTAGCAATGTTGATTGCATTTGGAATTTTTCCATATGTATTAATTAACTTAGCTGACTGTCTGTGACTTATAATGTAACAAAATTATGCCCCTTTTTTGTCTGGCTAAGTACTGTTGGAACAGTCAAATATAGCTTTTGGAAAAGATGTTTTACCTAGAAATTCTGTTAATATATTTTAAATTCCACTAAAAAAATGTTCAGATAGTTGTACAAACTCATTCTAATGTGTTAGCATTTGTCTCAATTAAAAGTATGTTATATAATAAACAGGTAACTTTCGAGTCCCATCTAGTAATTTGGTGAATTAATGACTGCTTTGACATCATTAACCCATTACTTCACAAAGACGACATTTCACACCTGCCATTGAACATGACTTTTAAAAACTTTGCAGTAAAATTTTATTGCAATATTTTCAACTCTGTATCAATATAAATCCAGATTGTTGAAATTTTTCTTCTGTCTTTTTTGTCAGAAGGTGCATTTAGATATTTATAAAATATATGCAGACAATGAAGTGTCTAATAAGACTGGACTAAGCCTCAAAATTACTAGATGGGGCTCATATATTACATGTATAAACAGCTTCTGTGATAGAAATATTTTAAGATGCATCAAGCTACAAGGGGCCTTGTTCTGATTGTACAAGAGGACATGTTTTAACCCCTTTCTTTTTGATGCAATAGCAGCAGACGACTTTTGAAAACATTGTGGACAAAAGTGAAATTGCACATGATGAGCAATTTCTCCTTTGGCCACAATGTTTTCAACTTTATTTAACAATTACACTATCTTTTATTGAGATGTTTTCAAAGACGTCTGCTGCAGATTTGTTGTATGTTGGAAAGGGTTAAGTAAATGCAGCTACACTTATGTTATGAACAAGTTTGCCTGTGCTTCTCACTCAAAACATGCAATAAGGCCCCTCTTTTCTGATAATGTCAATCATTGCATACATTTTCGTTATAGTTACCATTGCATTTTGAATAATAAAAGATATTTATTAAATGTATGTGTTGTACATGGTGGGTTTTACTCTGAACCAAGTCACACAAGAAAGCTCTTTCAGGATTTGGCGACCAGTGAAGATCTAGAACATATCAACGAAACTACCAATGTCAAGTACCCGGTACTGGAAAATCAAATTTTATCTGAATGTTTCAGAAAAAATTGTAATGGCAATTATTTGTTTTGCATTATGCAATAAAGTATTGTGAAAAATAATTTGACTGGACAGTCTGACATCATCCGGTTCCTACAAATTGAAAACAATCGGGCTAAATTGGCCCTGAATAGATCACCCGAGTGATAGTATAGTAGCAAATGCTAATTAAGGTGAATATTTAATCAAGAGTAGGAATGAACTTCAAACTAAACAGCTTATCAGTATTAAAGGGACATTGGTAATATTGTTATTAAATTTTTGAACAATTTGAAAGAGGACCACCACAGGACCATTCAATTGAAGTTTGGTTGATATTGGTCCATTGGTTTAGGAGATGTCATTTGAAGCTAAAAGTTCCTTTTGCCCCTTTTCGGATGCCACCTAACAGCTATTTTATTCCAACCAATTAATATGGCTTGAACAAATTATGTTCTGATAAACTATTTTGAATTCAGACGAAACTTTAATAAGAATGGAATTATAAAGTTGTAATTTTTCCCCTTTTCTGATGCAGTCTGGTGGCCATTTTCCTCGACCAATCAATAAGACTAGAATTTTTTTTGTGGAGGTTTTACTTATTACCATTTCCACCAAATTATGGCATTTTTCTCTTTCTGATGCCACGGCACACCAAAGTTCTGTATAGAATTTATATCTTTGAACAATTTTGAAAGAGGACCCCCAAAGTGACATTCCTATCAAGTTTGGCTGAAATTGGTTCGGTCGGTAAGGAGATGTCACTTGAAGCTTAAAGTTAATTTTATCCCTTTTCTGATGCCACCTGTATGTCAGCCAAGTATTATTGCTTGACACAATTATGTAGAGGGTTACTGAAGGAACATATCCTTAAATTAATCTTGAAGTACTTTCATAATAACAGATTTTTTTTTTTAAATCTTTGAGCAAAAAATTATATGATTTCAGTTTAACACAGTTTTCAACAATTTGTCAGTCATATCACGGTGGCCAGTTCACCTACTCATATATTTCCTGGTTTTCTCACACCAGTACTCCACACAACATACTTTCCAAGCAACTGGCTGCTTTTCCATATAGACTGTTAGCCCATTGGTGAACAATTTTTAAAGTGGACCACTCAAGTTACATTCCAGTGAAGCTAGGTTCAGGAGGAGATGATGTTTAAAGCCAAAGTTGACTATGACGGCTCGGGTAATCTAACAAGAGGACCATGATGGTCCAAAATCGCTCATCTAAATTAATAGAAGTTTTCAATGTTCTTATAATATGCATACAAGGAAAACAAGCAACGCCCCCTTGTGGTCATATTTATCAATGGATTGTAATAATTTGAAGTCTTGGTTGAATGTCACCCAAGGAACATTTGTGTGAAATAATTTTAAAATCAGGCGTATATGTTTGTACAAGAAGATTTTTTAAAGTTTCACTACATATATCACATAAGGAAAACAAGTCCTCTCCCTGGTGGCCATGTTTTGCAAAATTATTAACTAATTGGAGCAGTGTCGACCCCCCAGGGCGGGTCCAATTTTGACCCAAGTAGTATAATTTGAAAAATCTTGGTAGAATACCACTAATCCTGTCTGTTTTAGACAAGATTTTCAGTCTTTCTCTATATATTTCTTTATATTAAAGCATGTCACCCCCTGGGGTGGGGTCCATTTCTACCCCAGAGGCAGCATAAATTGAACAATCTTGGTAGAGGACAACTAGACAATGCTACACACCAAAAATCTAAGCTTGAAGCCTTTCAGTTTCAGACAAGATTTTCAGTTTTTCCCAATATATATCTATGTAAAACAGGCGATCCCAGGGGCATAATTTTGACAATCTTTGTAGAGGACCAGTTGTTTTTATTTGGGGTTTTAGGCCGCTTTTAACATTATTTCAGTTATATCACGGCGACAGTTCACTTATTCATGATCCCTGGGTAAACAAACCAGTACTAGGCTAGAAAATGTGCCTTGCCTAAGGGCACTCCACCATGACCGTAGTGCTGCAACGGGGATCGAACCTGGGACACCCGGTTGCAAATCCCAGACGCTAACCACAGAGGATTCCTGTAGAGGACCAGTAGACAAAGCTACACATTAAATATCTAAGCTGTGGCCCTGGTTTCAGGCAAGAAGATTTTTAGTATTTTCGCGACCCCAGGGGCATAATTTGAACATTCTTTGTAGAGGACCACTAGACAATGCTACACACCAAATATCTCAGCTCTAAGTCTTTCGGATTAAGACAAGAACATTTTCAAAGTTTATCCTTATATATCTCTTTCTATCTCATTGGCCATGCTCCGAGTGTCGCCCGTTTTACAAAGTTTGTAAAACAGGCGACACTCGGAGCGTGGCAAATTTTGACAATCTTTGTAGAGAACCACTAGACAATGCTACACACCAAATATCTAAGAACATTTTCAAAGTTTTTCCCTATATATCTCTGTAAAACGGTGAACCCTAGGATGAGGCATAATTTGAACATGTAGAGGACCAATAGACAATGCTACACACCAACTATCGAAGCTATGCTTTTCAGACAGGAATATTTTCGAAGTTTATTTAAAAAAAAAAAATTGATTCTATGGCAACCATATCTGCATGCAACAAATTTCTTTGAACAAATTTGAAAGATGATTAACCAGGGATCATTTCTACCAAGCTTGGTCAAAATCCAAACAGTGGTTTAGATTTTGTTTAAAGAAATTGTTGACGACTCGCGATCCCAACTTGAACTAATAAGGAAGATGAACCTGCCCCTTGGCAGTCATGTTTTTATACATATCGGGATTATTTGAATAAACGTCATAGAGCCAATAAGAAGACTACCCAAAGAATATTTGTGCCAAATAATTTTCAAATCGGTTCAGTGTTTTTTTTAAGTTTTCATTAAACATACATATAAGGAAAACAAGATCTGGCAGCCATGTTATTCAATGGATCAAAATAATTTGAACAATCTGTGAAGAGGGTTACCCAAGGAACATTCATGCGAAATTATTTTCAAATCAGACCAGTCCTTTTGGACAAAAAGATTTTTTATGTTAACTATACACACATATAAGGAAAACAAGATCCACCCCTTAATAATTGGAATCATCTTGGTAGAAGTGACCAAAGGAACATTTGTGCAAAATAATTTTTAAATCCGGCTTGTACTTTTCGACAAGAAGATTTTTAAAGTTTTGGCATTTTCCCCCCCTTTTCAGCAACCAAAGTTCTACATTAAATTGAACTATTTGAACAACCTTAGGAACATTCCTGTGAAATTCTTTTGATTTAGAAACAATTGATCAGGTGAGCTAACAAGGGACATACAGTACCTTTGGGGTTGGATTTATAAAGAGACTGGCCAATAGTAAGTGTCTACCTACTTTTCGAATGCATTGGATCAAATGGATGTATTCAGATTTCTCCTGCAGATCCTCAGTTGATATAGGCCAAGGGCAACGAATCCATAGCTAGACATGAAACCAGCGGATTTATTTGTTGCGAGTTTTATGTCTTGGTTAAATATACAGTAGTAGGCTCCACAAGTTTTAGTTTCATAGAATAGCAACCTCATGTCTACATCCCTTTGATCTCAGTGGTGATTGATGTTTAACACGGTTTTAAACCAATTATCAGTCGTATCACAGAAGCCAGCTCACCTACCTATGTTTCCTGGCTTTCTCAAATCAGTACTCAACACAAGTCTTTCCAACAATTGACTGAATTTCATCATAGGCGGAAGTCGCAGTGACATTCTAAACTTTGGAATGGAATTCAACGTATAAGGCTCAGATGAAAAAGTAAAATTAACTCACTTTTATAAAATTTTATTTTTTCATGACATAATGACAAGATATTATCAAGAACTTAATATATTATAAATCTAACATCTTCTTTACAAAAAGACTGAAATTGGATTTCTGAGCTGACCTAGGCAAAACTTTAAGATAAGGGGTGGAAAGTCTTTCATGTTCTAAATTCTTTATTAAACACCCAAACACTATGCTGTTGGTTCTTTGCAAGATGATTTTGTCTGGTACCAACAACATAGTATTTGAGATACTGAGGGTCAAAGACTCATTTCATCCTCCTTATCCAGGCCATCTCATTGTCAGTGTTGTCATGTTCGTTTTTCTCTAGCTACACAATTAGAATATCCTAAAAATTAATGTTGTCAGTCATTTTACACTACACTATGTCCACTGTCAAACTATCTACTCCCAACATATTTACTTTACACAGATAGATAATAAGTCTTTTAACTTTTTTAGTCCAGACATGTTAATCTTATGAACATCATTTTAACCAAACTTAAGTTCAACCATATGTTAGATGTAATATTTCATGAGATGTCTAAAAGAAGCTGTCAATGGAAAACATTTATCAACCAGAAAATTTGAAGCATGATTTTGATACATAATCAAGACATTTTGTGAAATGGAGAAATTGCTAAAATTGAGCAATTAGACCTCTTCCCATGAAGTTTTTTTTTCAAAGCCATTTGTTAAACATATGGGAAATGAATAAACATCAAGCAGTATTTAGTTAGACGTGAACAAAGTGCTATTCATGAATTATACATAATGTAATGTTCTACGTGAATTATTGTAGATTAGATGAAATTTCCTCCATTTTTCTATAGATTTCTCCTCTTTTCTCCATGTTTTGTTTCTCACTTTCAACATATTGTATCTTTCCCGTTTTTCCATTGACTAACTTCTCAGCTTGTGTGTAGGCCAGACTTATCTGCTCCTTGTACTGGGTATCATACCGGTTCAATTCCCCAACCTGCGTAAGAAATATAGTTAAAAGTGAGCTGAATTTCTTCCATTTTTAAGCATATTTCATTGATTTTCAATGCTTTGAAAGTAATTTAATGAAAGTAAGATTCAAATGTCTGATCATACTGCAATACAGGAAGCTAACACTTGGAAGGATTTAAGCATACATTTGAGAGACCCTTGGCCTCGCTTTAAATCTGATATGAATGTTTCTAATAAAGGAACGACAGAGCCACAAGATAACTTATCAGTAAATTATCTGCACTTCATAATCACATACATTATGTACTTAGTGAATTCAAGTCTCATGTAAATAAGGCTAAGGAAGTTCATGAACATTATTCTAAAATAGAGTACAGCAAATTTATACTATGGACAATAGTGGACCACAAATTTAGCAAAACAAGCAAATTCATGAAATTTATATCCCCCGCTTGCAGGAAATATTGTAGGAAAATGTTGAGGTTAGGTTTAAACATGTCAGTAGTCTTTTTATTGAACATGTATTACAGGGTAAATTAAACGAACTTGGCCTAGGTTGTTACCAAGTTTGTGGCAGTTATTGCACGGAAACAGCAAACCGAAAGTGACAATCGAACTAGGCCTAGCCCTTAAGGCATTTAACCTTGTTACCAAGTTTGAAAAAAACCGGTTCACATTTATGGCAGTTATTGCACAGAAACAACAAGAATTTTTTAAATAAAGGGCCATAACTCCACCGAAAGTGACGATAAAACTTGTCCTAGCCCTTAAGGCATTTAACCTTGTTACTAAGTTTGAAAGAAAACGGTTTACATTTGTGGCAGTTATTGCATGGAAACAGCAAGAAACGACATTTTTTGTTAAATAAGGGGCCATAACTCCACTGAATAAAGTCCACCGAAAGTGACGATCGATCTTGGCCTAGCCCTTAAGGCATTTAACCTTGTAACCAATTTTGAAAAAAAAACCGGTTCACATTTGTGGCAGTTATTGCACGGAAACAGCAAGAAACAACATTTTTTGTTAAATAAGGGGCCATAACTCCACCGAATAAAGTCCGCTGAAAGTGACGATCGAACTTGGCCTAGCCCTTAAGGCATTTAACCTTGTTACTAAGTTTGAAAAAAAAAAATTCATATTTGTGGCAGTAATTGCACGGAAAGAGCAAGAAACAACATTTTTTGTTGAATAAGGGTCCATAACTCCACCGAATAAAGTCCCCCGAAAGTGACGATCAAACTTGGCCTAGCCCTTAAGGCATTTAACCTTGTTACCAAGTTTGAAAAAAAAAAAAATCACATTTGTGGCAGTTATTGCACGGAAACAGCCACAAACAACATTTTGTGTTAAATAAGGGGCCATAACTCCACTAAATAAAGTCTGCCGAAAGTGACAATCGAACTTGGCCTAGCCCTTAAGGCATTTAACCTTGTTACCAAGTTTGAAAATAAACGGTTCACATTTGTGGCAGTTATTGCACGGAAACAGCAAGAAACGACTTTTTTTGTTAAATAAAGGGCCATAACTCCACTAAATAAAGTCCGCCGAAAGTGACGATAAAACTTGTCCTAGCCCTTAAGGCATTTAACCTTGTTACTAAGTTTGAAAGAAAACGGTTTACATTTGTGGCAGTTATTGCATGGAAACAGCAAGAAACGACATTTTTTGTTAAATAAGGGGCCATAACTCCACCAAATATAGTCCGCCGAAAGTGACGATCGAACTTGGCCTAGCCCTTAAGGCATTTAACCTTGTTACCAAGTTTGAAAAAAAATAATTCACATTTGTGGCAGTTATTGCACGGAAACAGCATGAAACGACGTTTTGTGTTAAATAAGGGGCCATAACTCCACTAAATAAAGTCCGCCGAAAGTGACGATCGAACTTAGCCTAGCCCTTAAGGCATTTAACCTTGTTACCAAGTTTGAAAAAAAACGGTTCACATTTGTGGCAGTTATTGCACGGAAACGAAGTGTGACAGACAGACGGACGGACAGACGGACAAACCGAAATTAATAACCCCCCTTTTTTTCTTCGAAAAAGCGGGGGATAATTACCAAATAAGATGAGGGTATTTTCAGTTTTTTAAAGACAGAATGGGAATCCTGTAAACTTTTTACCTTATCACTTAGTTCCGAGCCCTCATTCTTCAGCTGGTTTTGAAGATTTGTTATCTGTTGTGTTAACTGCTTGTAGTCGCTATCAATTTTCTTCCGAGCTGCGACAAAGGACACCGCGTCTTTGTTTGCTTTAAACTTGTCAATGGCGTCATCATAGCTCTGGTAAAGGGCACTTCTCTTATCCTGGGCACTCTGCACTTCTTCCAACAGACTTGCAACCCTCATCTTGCTTTCTTTAGCCTCGTCCTTATAATAAAATAAAACAAGGCTATTAATAAACTACTTCAACTAGAATTGTCACTAAAGGTATTAAATAGACATGCATACTGTTTCTTTAGCATAAATAAAATTCAGGGAAAAATAATGCCTGAATAAATATGATCTAAAATTATGAATGTCTTTCACATGATGTGACTTATAAACTGATTTTGCATTCAAATGATAATTTTGTGCACAAGCACTCATTTGTTACACACATCTAAATATTTCTCACAATAGAATTTCTGTATCAAAAGTTCAATTATTAAAAAGCTTTATATTAAGTTGCACTAAACCCCTTACATACAAATTACCTTTGTATGCAACTTTTCAAGTATTATGGGGAAAGAAATGAGCAAATCTTTTCAATATCTTCAAGACTAATATATTTACCTTTGTGATAGAAAAGTCCAGTCTAACATAGAAGATGACCAACAAGAAAAGCAAGTAAAATGCTCCAACAACCAACAAAGGCTCCTGTAAAAGACGCCATTTCTGGAATGTGTATCTCAACTGAAAAGAGAAGTTATTGATTTATGAACACAATGAAGCAAAATAATCTTTTTGTATTTCTTATGATTAAAAAAATTAATTCCAAATGACCCATTTATAATATTTATTCAAGTTGTTCATTCCAAGTTATTTCGCCTGGAAAAGTTTTGAAAACTACACAATCTTATTGTGCCTGGTCTGGATACATTTTTCTGTTTGCATGGCCGTCGACGAAATTCGCTTCTAGCTAGAAAATAGGTTACTGTTGCCAAGATTTATTTTCCAACAAACCAGATTGTGTAGGAATAAATGTGTCACCCATCAATACGTTGCCAAGTAAAAGATCAACAAAAATAAATAGATGAACAGCCAATAGAGAAGTGATCCCTATATATGTTTCCTAGATAACACAAAAATAAATGAACATTACAATTCATTAAAATCTGTAAATCGTAAATAGATTTCTTTTTTTCCAGACAGATTTATGATAAGAAATTTAGCTAAGCACAAAGTTTAAAATATAAAATAATCAATGGCTACTACAATTTTTAAAATTACAAAAAAAGTAACATCTTTCAGCATACATAAGTATAAATTATTTGCAAATGAGGGGTGTTTTCTTGCATTTCCAAGGATCCTGGCTACGGATTCTAAATTCTTAGCACCTACATTGAAATTATAGAAGTTGTCTAAGCAGAAGTATACTTTTCTTAACCTTGACATTTTTTCTGATAAATCACTTGATAAAACCCTACATTGTGGGTCAAATAATCATTTAAGAACATGAAAAACACCCAAGAATCTAGAGCTCTAATCAAGTACTATGGCCAAGCATACCTCGAAGTCTTGGATGTGTTGATCCACCAAGTTATTCTTGTAGGCAACAATGACAGGTCGTCCTGTGGTATCCAGGTAAGTGTAATGTAACTGTCCATCACCTTGTTGTACATCAAAGGGTGTCTTCAAGTCCATACCACTACAAGGGAGGAAACAAATTAATCAAAATAGGTCAGAAACTGAAAGTGTGACAGAGGGATGAAATTAAAGTGATTGATTGATTGGGGTTTAACGCAGTTTTTAACAATTTCTCAAGTTATATCACTGCGACAAGTTCACCTATTTATGCATTTCCTGGTTTTCTCACACCAGTACTCCACACAACAATCTTCCGAAGCAACTGGCTGCTTTTCCACATAGACTTAGCCCATTGGTGGAAGACAAATGACGCATGTCGCACTGACTTTTGTCAATCGTCGGCAAGAAAGTTAGCCGAGCCGGGATTCAAACTCGCAACCCCTGGATTGATAGCGCGCGTCGCTACCGACTGAAATTCAAATGATCCCTGTTCATATGGTCATTCTACCAAGTCAAGCTCAGGGCCCGCGCTGTCGTTCGCCACTTTCGCCAAATGCGAAGATTATTTTAAAGTGGCGAAGTTATTTCATGAGTGGCGAATGTAAGTGGCGAAAGGTTTTTATCATCAACATTTACCTGTTTTGGGTATCAGTTTACGACATACAATGACTGGTTCCGTTAATCTAAGATAATGCTCTGCCATTTGATTCAATATCGGGAACCAGTGACCACTTTACGACATTTTGACGACACCCATTTTTATCATTTTGACAGCTTGTGTATTTCACACTTGTTTTATTGCTGTGAAGTGTTAATTCAGCCTTTTAATCCGACTGACCAACAACTCTGAGCGATATTGATACATTTAAGGCCGTACATATGATAATTGGCAATTAAAGATGCATTAAATATATCGGCACGCTTTTTGAAGCAGGTTTAGACGATCGACGTAGGCCTTTCATGATTTTTAATGACAATGTAAGTTTGTCATTTTTGATTGGGAAAAATCTATTTAATTATGGACGAGTACACACAATTAGTGGACCAATTGATGAGATTTCATATAAATATTTCCTCTCTTGAAATTAAAGAAAAGTGGCGAACAAATGGCTAAAATATTTGTCAAAAGTGGCGAAAATGAATGGCTCGTTTAAATTAAAAGTGGCTCCTAAAATTTAAAAGTGGCGACCTTTATTTCAATGTGGCGAAAGTGGTGGCGAAAGAAAGATTCAACCCAGAGCAGGCCCTGCAAGCTGCATAAAAATGTGAAATATATCGGCACGCTTTTTGAAGCAGGTTTAGACGATCGACGTAGGCCTTTCATGATTTTTAATGACAATGTAAGTTTGTCATTTTTGATTGGGAAAAATCTATTTAATTATGGACGAGTACACACAATTAGTGGACCAATTGATGAGATTTAATATAAATATTTCCTCTCTTGAAATTAAAGAAAAGTGGCGAACAAATGGCTAAAATATTTGTCAAAAGTGGCGAAAATGAATGGCTCGTTTAAATTAAAAGTGGCTCCTAAAATTTAAAAGTGGCGACCTTTATTTCAATGTGGCGAAAGAAAGATTCAACCCAGAGCAGGCCCTGCAAGCTGCATAAAAATGTGAAAATATCCGGAGGAAAACCTTGAAAAATGAGATACAAAGTCAATAGGAAACATTCAAGAAAAGGATATGTTTTATTTTAAAATCCCTTTCTCCTGTCCCCACAATGTTTTCAAAATAGGTCTGCTTCAGATTCGTCAAAATATGTCTGCATGAGGTAAACAGTTAAATTTGGGACAATTTCATATGCTTTTAAACATTCAGAATCAGTAAGAGAGTATTACCTTGCTCCTTCTGGCAAAATGATTTTGAAGGTAATCTGATCCACCAGAAGATCATCAAAAACATGATCCACAAATCTCATCTTCAGTGCATAGTTGTCACCTGTCAATGGCAGAAAAGATTCATTAATGGTTTACCTGGTATGGCATTGTAGGGTAGCCATCTTTGAAATCATTGTGGCATTTAAAAAATCAAGTAAAATATCCAAAACAAGCAATTTCTCCTATTCCCCACAATTTGTTCAAATGTTTAATGCATTATAAATATTAAACAAAGAGATTCTGAAACTTTCTAGTCAGAATTTTTTTGTGATCTATAAAAAATAATTGACACAAGCATCTTAAGACAACAATGTGGGAAAAGGAAAAAAAAAAAAAAGAAAAAAATCCAACATTATTTTTTTATTCTTTCGAATGACCATTACATGTTACTCTTCAGATTTTTTCAATCTTAAATCAAATGTTTTCACTATGATATAAAAAATTCCTAGCTGTATCTGAAAGAAGACTTACTTGTCTGACAAATCAAGAAAATTGATAAAATGATGGATGCTCTCCAAATGATCATGGGAAATAATGCTTAATTAAGGAAAGTAAATGGATACCAATTCAGATGAACCAGAGGTAGCACTATATGGCCCTAGCCAAATTTTGGCTAGGACATCTAATGACATTAGAGGGCT
>JASEVX010000007.1:31465027-31524560 GCA_031761405.1 Serripes groenlandicus
TTGCTCTTTCATGGCACTTGTAGAGATATTACCAATTTCATCGCGGTAATAGACATCTCTAGCAGCAGCTGGGAGGAAGGTCTGCAATAGAAATAATATCCAACATGTCACCGAGTGACCCTAAAACGTATTAATTCACTGATAAACTAGAGTGCCAAACTGTCACAGTAGAAGTCTGTGAAAGGTCGCCTGGCTGGATATAAAACTTGGTTCAGATAACATGTCAATTAACAATGGGACAAAGTTTGGTGAAGATTGGCTAAGTAAGAGAGTGGAGAAAGTTAATTTGCATAATTTCACTAACAAAGGGGCCATATTTACCAAGTCATAGGGGATCTTGCTGGGTCTCTTTCATGGCAAAGATATTATGTGAAGATTGGATAAGGAATATTTAAGTTAAAAGTGAACAACTTTTGTGGAAGGTGCAAGCTGCCTACACACCTCATAATGACCTAAGTTTAAAAGATGGGCTTATAAAAATGACATTTGTAATAAGCCAATACTTTACCTTAAATGACTTGATAGATGCTCCTTGCTCCTGTGTCCTCTGATAGTCATATCTGGAGAATGATCCCTTCAGTATAGCTCCAGAGTGTCTCACTTCAATGTGTTCTTCTACAGCAATATTACCCCAGTGGGACACTTCAATCACTCGCTCCATACTAGTAATGGTAAGGAATGGCGTGTTGTTTTCGGAATGTACTCTCAACTCCGCCTGAAGGATAATCAAAAACACTTAGCCTTAGAATAGATATTTCACATTCAACAGGATTCCTTCACTTGGTATGATTACATTAGCCAATTCAAGAATTTTTGTAGAAAATATGAAAACCAAGACAGCTTGTAATCCCGTTTTAGAAACATTGAGGGGAAAAGAATAAACTATATGTTTTCAAAAGACCTTAATTCGCAAAAGAATGCCTAACACAGTAATAGCAACGTTTATTTCTTCCCAACAATGCAAGACCTCTGTAAAAGATTCTAAAGTTTAAATCTGATCAACAAAATGTTTAACTTTCAATTGCATATGCATTTTGACAAATCTACAGCCAACGACTTGGAAAAGGAGTAATTCTTATAGTTATTGAATATTTAACATTGAAAACATTGCGACAAAAGGAGAAATTGCTTATTTAGAGATTTTCATCGTTTGAACCAAGGTGTTTTTAAAGATGTCTGCTGCAGATTTATTGAATGTGAGAAAACTTTTCTCTTGAAGATATCATAACTAGAGAAAATACCTGAGAGAATGGGGTTTTGTCTTCATGTGGTCCATATTTGATTGAGTTTTCACTTTGTGTAACTGGTTTAGTTTTGGTGTAGGACTCGATGGTTGATGATGCAGTCGTAACAGTGGTTTCCTGCTTCTTTACTGAATAAGGTGAGTACAAGAAGAGATTTCCGCTGAACACCACATACTGTTTCTCTGATTGAGTGATCTGCTGTGGGTATGGGGTAAGGGAATGGGCAAATACCATGTCTACATTCACTGTTACAGATTTTCCATTCTCCAGTGCAGAGGGAAGATTCACTCTCCAAAACTGTTTATCACTGCAATAAAAACGAAAGTTAGCAACCTTAAACTAATTGAATTATTTTTTTGTGAAATCAAAGCAAATCTCTATAATTGAATGGATAACCTATGACTGTCACTAAAAGTGGTAAACAGTGGCAAAAGTAGAAATTGCTCGTTTTGAGCAATTTCTTCTTTTGTCACTATTTTTCAAAAAACCTTGCTGCAGAGGCGTCAGAAAGCCTCTATATGAGAGAAAGGGTTAAACTTATGTGTTTTTTGTTTGGAGAGGGCTTTAAGTTTTATGCCACTTTCAAAACCTTTTAAATTTTTGGCTTGGCTATCGGCAAGGTAAGAAGCAAATACTACCCTTTTTAAGTGTTTGTTAAACAGAGCATCTAATCTAGGGTGATCTTGAATACTGCAAACATTTGGAAGAAAGTATCATGGGAAACTTGGAAAAAAATAATTTATTTCACAACATCCATATTGTGTAGAAACGGACAATGAAACAAAATAGGGTGTCAGTATTATTCTACTAGACAATGGCATTCAAGCTGAACAACAGTTGAACTTAATCTAACCTTTGACATGTCAGGGTTAGAAACTTACCAAGTGCTTAGTTTATCAAATACTGTACTCACAGCTTCTTGAACGGAGTTCACTTCCAATTGAATGGAATAAATTATATAAAAATATCAGGTATCCTAATCATATCACAGCACCTTTGGACAATGGTTTGGTATCCTTGGGACAGTTTGATCGATTGGAGTTAAAACATCGTTTTCAACAATTTTTCAGCCATATCACAGCACCTTTGGACAGTGGGACATTGCTTATGCAATTTTGGCTCAACCGCTTAGTAAGACTCTAGATGCCCATAAAAACTTGTGTGAAAATAATTAGGGGTGACTATTGAGCCCAAAAATCACTATTGCGATAGAATTGATTTTCAGAAAGTACCATTGCAATAGTTAAACTATTGCACAACTAATATTGTGATGCATTGCAATACTATTGCTTTTATTGAACTTTAAAAAAATAACTATTCTGATGTCTAATTACAAGGAATAAAAGTATCAAAAAGAGCATTTTATTGTTTATCTTTTATTTAAAAACTTAAAAAGAAACCCTTTGCTCTCAAAAAGAACTTAATTTTCCAGCTTACACATAAATAAGAACGTTTATCACTTTTCAGGCAACAAAATTTGTTCACAAACATGTAACATGGTCTTTTCTCCAAGAAATAAAAGCATATCTGCATATTTAGATTCAATGTACTACATGAACCAATACTATCGATAGTTATTGATCTTTAGTTTTACAATCGATGCATTACTATTGCCCTTGTCACTATTGCAATATATCGATAGTTTGAACTATCGCTACAGCCCTAAAAATAATTAAATTCAATATGACTACCTGTGTCCTGAAACTGTTGTCTGAGATACGGCGAGGGGTGTTGCCTTCTCATCATTATCACCCTTGATCTGAAATAAGGAATTAAATAAGTAAGAATAAAAATAAGAACCCTAAACATTTGCTCACCCTGCACACAATTTATTCGCCCTAAAGTCTGTTGCAATTTTTTTTATTAAAGAGGGTTAAGAGGCATATTTCTATCTATGTTTTTACTTCATAGAAATTCCTATGCAATGTTTACAACTTGAGACGACGTAAAAAGTCGGGCATAAAATATAGGTGTCAAAAATGCAAGAGGTTATAGCAAGGCACAAAGATAAAGGAATCAGGAATATGGCCCGGGAATATGTTAAACTGAAGTAAAACGCATTAATTATGAAGTGATTTACCCAGCTGCATAATCAATTCCAATTCATCTATTTAAATTTGATCAACATAGAGCCTTCAAACTCAGTTATCCAACTTAGTTCCTGACATCTATATTTTCTTTTCTCCAATGACAGTATGAGCTGTCAAATGAGAATTGTCATTAATTTTCTGTAATGTAAAGATTCTTTCAATTTTTGACAGTGTAGTTTTTTAAAGCTTCTGTTCGCGAGTTTGTAAGACCCGTAGATACTATTTTCAAAAACGGGGCGAAACGATCTAGAGCAAATAGGTCTGGGCGAATCTCTCGAGACTAATCGGTGAAATGATCAAAATTCAAATTCTACAAAACCATAGAAAAAAAAGATATGCATACCCCAGCTCCAAGAAAAGATAAGTTGTCTAGCAACGTCGGTTCAACTGCAGCTAAGAAGTATCCAACAGAGCTCTTGCCACCATTTTCCAATGTTATTGCAGATGAAATTTTCACTAGATGGGTTGAAATGTCAATCTTTCTTTCGACGTTCGAAATAGAAATATCCGAGTTGACAGTATCCTGTCGTGCAGCAGAAATTTGCAGAATGCACACAGCTGCAAGTGCAATAACAACACACAACTTTTGCATTTTGCAATATTATAATCGAGCCGATTATGATAGATATATTTTGACAATTTCTGAAAGCCGGCTTTTCAACCCAAAAGAACCGGAAGTTGTTGTACAAAAGCCTCGGTTTGGCAAACGGAACCGATGTGTCAAATAAAGCCAGGACCGATTTCAATGATTTTATATTAAATTTTATTTTAGCAAATTTGTTTCAATTTAATATATTTACCAGTTCAAAAGTTAAATTGTACTTATATTTTTAACTATTGGGATAACTTGTCATCTCTGTTAATTGCAAGTAAATTCGAAACCAATTGTAAACAATTTCCCGCGATTTTTTACGTCAAACATGGCTTCTACGGTGGACCATAGCCATTCCTTGAAAGAAGCTCTTCTAGACAGTTTAACAGCAATTCTATCACCTGATCAAAAAACAAGAATAAATGGAGAGGATCAAGTGAAAGCGTTAGAAGTCACCGACGGTATACACCGAAATTTAATTTTGAGATATCCGAAAACTTGAACGTCCGAACTAATATTCTATTTAAACAGTGTGGTCGAAATAAATAAGCCAACATAAGAAAGTCCTTATTGTTCAAGTGTGGTACAATTGATTCATGGGCTATTCTGAATCTGAAATATAATTTGCAAGTTTTTATGATTTTATTTTAATCAATACAGATGTCTATGGCATGAAATAATTCACCTGTGCTACAGTGATGGGCATGGGTAAAATTGTAACGTGTACCGGGTCCTTCACGGAGTTAACCCTTTCCCTCATACGACAATTCTGCAGCAGACTACTTTGAACATATTTTGTCAAATAATGGAAAATCTCTAATTGAATAGATAACCTATGACTAAAAGTGGAAAATATTGTGGCAAAAGGAAAAATTGCACGTTTTGTGCAATTTCTTCTTTTGTGACAATGTTTTCAAAAAGCCGTCTGCTACAGAGGTGTCCGAAAGCGTCTATATGAGGGAAAGGGTTAAGCCCTCTCTGGTCACCCATCCAGGCATTAACTGCGATGTACGTTGCTAAACTTTGTGAAAAAGCCAACCACTCTACCAACGTCGCTATTAAAGCCGGCTTCCACAGCAAGGATGTAGAAGTGGTATACAAGTTACATTTCTCCCTCTTTCTCTTGACTTTGACCTGATGTAACATCACTTAGAACCAACAGGGTCCAGGGATGATAGTGATGTCACCCCTACACCTCTGTCACCATTTCATTTGTAATGTGTACTGGGTCCTTCACAGAGTTAAGCCATCGTGGGTCTGCCATTCAGGCACTAACTGCAATGTATATGCTTAACTTTGTGAAAAAGCTAACCACTCTACCAACGTCGCTATTAAAGCCGGCTTCCATGTTTAGCAAGGCCGTAGAAGTGGTATATGTACTATACTCCATTCCCGTTACATTTCCCTCGAAGTCGCGCAACTACACAAAAGCAGTATACTGTATACGAGAGCGGAGTCTATGTCACATCACTGTAAATCCAACGGGGTCCAGGGATGATGGTGAAGTCGCCCCTATATCTCACCTGTCACCATTTGTTACATCTACTTGGTCCTTCACGTAGTCAAGCCATCGCGGGTCACCCATCCAGGCACTTTGTGACTTACTGCTTTGTGATAAAGCCAACCACTTGACCATCGTTGCTATAAAAGCCGGCCTCCACAGCAAGGCTGTAGAAGTGGTATATGTACCTATACCCCATTCCCGTTACATTATGAACAAATACCACACAGAGGACTAGATAAGGAGGAGTAAACAGGTCTTGCTTCCACAATATCTCGGTTAGAACTCATCAAAACCTATGTTATGGTTACTTAAAAGAATTGTCTCACCGAGACAATTCTTTTGAGTACCAACAATATAGGCTTTGGAGGTCAAAACAGGATTTAAGAACTTGCAATACGCCCCTTATCTTGAGCTCTGACTACTTCTTCAGCCTTGGTAGAATAGTTGTCTTTTCATGAAGTTAAGCAACATACTTTGTGGTTAGTGCCTGGATAGGTAACACGTAGACTTAACTCCTTAAGGCTTAAGTTAAAAAGTAATAGGACATAAAGTCAAGCTTGGACAACAAGAAACTGGATACAAAAGCAACACATATTCCAAAATACAATGAAAATCAATATGTTTAAGAATAAAAGTACAAATATAAAAAAGACACAAACTAGCAATGTTTATTGAAATTGGTCTTTTCAATGTGCAAATGTAATAAATCAATAAAAAAATGAATTAAACCTGAAATAAAAATAAAAATAGTAGAACTGTTGCCTGTTGTCCTGTTACCTGTTATCCAAGCAATAACTTGTTTCTTTTTGGCCAAATTACCACCCACGGTAGCCATACTCTGTGAAGGGCTCATTACACTGCTAGTACTATGTATACGTTCCTGCAACTGGGTATGATGACACATGTGTTAGTATTATTTCTAAACATTTAAAGTGAATTTGATTTTGTAAACAAAGGCAAAAATTGTATCCAAGTTTGGTCTCTGTACCGCTCGGATTTGCAAAATGTCCTCTAAGAAAATATCTGTACAGTCAAGGGTTTGTCTTAGCATTTCCATTGCAAATAGAAGCTACATATTTCGCTTTTAGGTTTACAGTTTTTAGCTCACCTGAGCACTTCGTGCTCAAGGTTAGTTATTGTGATTGCCTTTTGTCCGGCGTCCGTCGTGCGTCAACATATTCTCCTCTGTAACCAGTGGGTCAATTGTGATGAAACTTCACAGAAAGCATCCTTTCAACGTCCTCACCAGAATTCCTTCAAATTGTTAGGACCCATGCAGAATTCTGGTTTCCATGGCAACCAAACGAAAAAAAACTTAATTCTTTTCTGATCCTAAACTGGTTGGCCGATTTTCAAATAATTTTGTAGAAATGTTCCTTGGGTGACCTTCTATCAGATTCCCTTAAGTCTTGTTGATTGTTCAAAAAACATGGCTGCCAGGGGGCGGGGCTTTTTTGCCTTATATGTCTATAGTGGAAACTTAAAAAAGCTTCTCCTCCAAATGTGTCGGGCTGATTTTCAAATAATAATGTAGAAATGTTCCTTGGGTAACCCTCTATAAAAAAAAATCAGGGGTGGGGCTATTTTGACTTATATGGCTATAGTGGAAACTTAAAAAATCTTCTCCGACGAAAGTACCAGGCAGATTTTCAAATAATTTTGTAGAAATGTTCCTAGGCTGACCCTTTATCAGATTCCTTCCAGCCATGTTAAAAAGAAGCCAGTTGCTTGGAAAAGTATGTTGTGTGTAGTACTGCTGTGAGAAAGCCAGGAAACACATGAGTAGGTGAAATGGCTGCTGTGATATGACTGAAAAATTGTTTAAAATCGCTTTAAACCCCAGTCAATGCATTGAAATACACAAAATTATTTAAAATATGTATCTAAATTTTATTTTCAGAATATGGTATTCATCTTGCAGAATTGACTGTGGATCCAAATGGTCCATTGGCCATTAGACAGCTGTCGTCTGTGCTCTTAAAACAGTATGTTGAAGCTCACTGGTGCAGTCATTCTGACAAATTTAGGTCACCGGAAACATCTGACAGTGTATGTTTAACCTCCGATAGTTTTATTTTTTAGTTAATTATCCCTTCGGCTAAGGAAGTTTGCGATGGGGATATAGTAACGGGACTGTCTGTTCGTTCGTTCGACTGTGCGTCCGTCCGTAACAACCTTGTGACCACTCTACACTGAACATCCTTCGACCGATCTTAATCAAACTTGGTATACACTTAGTATATGGCAAGATCTAGAAGTATTTATTTTCAAGGTCATAGGTTAAAGGTCAAGGTCAAAATTGTACTTTGAATACCGAGGGGATGCATCTGCTTTGCAATGCCCTTGTTATTTTCCTGATAAAAGTCATTTGCTTTAAAGGAAAGTTTAAATTACTTCTAGACATTTGAGAATGCCATTTCAAAATGAACCTGATCCTGACAATTATGTAAGGATATCTATTATAAGCTTGTCTGTTTTCGAAGAAAAAAAGTCGATTGTGATGCCCTTGGCATCTGCGTCTGCTTCGTCACAAAATTAAACCTTACCAGTTACCTTATAACTCAAAAACCTTTTAACATTTTCAGATGAAACTTGGTACACATGTTCAAATGAACAATATGCCTGTCTATACCAAGTCGCATAACTCTTGCTTTAATTTTTATTCAGTAATGCCCCTGTTGAAAGCAGTTTTACCCAAAACTATTTTTCTTTTTATGAGTTTTCTTGATGCTGATAAGTCTGGGATGATGAACAATATGATCTGAACCTACACTGTAAAGTCTGTTAAGTATCAACCAACTTGTACCTTTTTTGCAAAAGCAGGCTTATATAGTTTGTAGAAAATATCGGAGGCCTACATAAGACCTTATGTTTTCCCCTGAAAAGCCCCTATTGCTATTCAATCAAATGCTATATGAGCCGTCCCATAAGAAAACCAACACTGTGGTCTCTGCGTGAAATATTGACCCGGATCAGCCTAAGCATGCAGCGCAGGCTATCCCGGACAGACAATTTTCTCCTCCTGTAGCTTTTCACTTTCAGGAATCATTACTATATCTCTATCCCCCTCAGATGGAATGTGTCATCCCTGATTAAAATGATACTGATTTTTATTGTGTTAGTAGGTGTTGATCATAATATGATTATTACTGGACAATACTGGTCTACAAGAAGTGCATGTAATTCCATCAAACTTGTAATGTGTTTTAAAGGTTTTAGGAAAACCCATATGTTGAGATCAATGAAGCACAATTTAAATTTGTTGAAAATACATATTCAACAAAATAATTTTGTATCTTCACAAATTAAATCGAAGATCAGGTCAATATCTTGAGTAATATCTCATCTTAACACGACCCGGCCGGGTAGCTCAATTGGTAGCGTATCTGACTCGTGATCTGGAGGTCACGGGTTCGATACCCGGTTGCGGCGACATTCTTTCGGGCGATGTTTTCCATTGCCTCTCACCTCTGATCTATGTGAGAAAGTAGTCAGTGGCTTCGAAAGAATGTTGTGTAAGTACTGGTGTGGGAAAGCCAGGAAAACATGGGTAGGTGCACTGACCGCCGTGATATGACCAAAGCTGTTGAAAGCGGCGTTAAACTCCAAACAAACAAACAAACAAACATCTTAACACCTTGTAATTTCAGACGAAAGAGAAAGTTCGCAGCATCTTACCTTTGGGTTTGAAGGAATCCATCAGTAAAGTCAGATCCAGTATTGCATATGCTGTGTCTGCTATTGCTCATTGGGACTGGCCAGAAGTATGGCCAGAGCTCTTCCCGGTTTTGATGGGGGCTCTAACTAGTGGGGATTTGAATGCTGTGCATGGGGCTATGCGAGTTTTAACTGGTATGTTAGTTGTTACATTGAATCTTTCACACATGCTGACTTATATTGCGTATGTTACATATTTATACATTTTGGCTATCCTGAGCAGCAAGTGCACTTGGTGAGCTTTAAAGATTGTTTGATGTCCATGGGTCAAATTTTAGAAAAACCTTGTGAACACATAACAGGCCACATTTTTCATCCAATCTTTATATAGGCACATTCATGTCAATCAACTAGGTCACTAGGTCAAATTTTTAGAAAAGTCTCGTGAACATAATATTAGAGGCCCCATTTTCATGCAATCATTTTGAAAAATCATCAGGTTTATTCATCTCCATGCAATCCCAGTCAAGTTCAAATCTGGGCCATGTGGGGTCATACATATACATACATGTACTCTGACAAAATTTAGAGAAACCTTGTGAAAACACTAGTTTAGGAACTGGTCTACTAAGGTGGTCCAAGTCAAGTGTTCTTTTACAATTTTTATTTTGTCGTTGAATCTCAATTTAAAGTATTAACTTGTTAATATTGTTTTGTGGTCTAAAGTTGCGAGTAAGCCAGGAAACCCGTGTTAGATGAACTGGCAACCATAGTATGACTGAAATCTTATTGGAAATAACATTCAACTCCAATCAATCGAGAATCCGTTCTCCGAGATTAATCTTTTGTGTTTCCATAATATAGTGTTTAATGAAGAAAAAGAGAGATGTTGTTCAGTAGGGGTAGACAGCTCTTAACTCATGGACATACTATTTAGTATTATATATACATTATTTCAGAGTTTACCCAGGATGTGACAGACACACAGATGGTTCACGTTGCTCCAGTCATCCTACCAGAAATGTATAAAATATTTGTTCAACATGAGGTAATTGACCTAATGAAGGAGGCTTAATTAACCCTTTCCCACATACATAAAATCTGCAGCAGACACATTTGGAAACAACTTCTCATAATCATTGAACATATTTTTGAATGAGAGAATAATTATGGAATATGGGACAATTTCTCCTTTTGATACAATAATTTCAAAAGTTGTCGGCTGCAGATGGGAGCTGCTTTGATTAATTGACTGTTGAGCATTGTCAACATTTTATATGACATCTGTACTTCATAGCTTATTTCATTCAATCATTAAAGGAATATGTTCCTTTACAAAATAAAAGCTAAAATAATTGAATTACAGGTACATCACTACATGATGCAGAACTGATGTTGCTATGGCAATTTAAAAAAGAAATAATCTTGACCTAGACATTTTTTGTAATAAAACTGTGTTAACCCTTTCCCTCATACGACAATTCTGCAGCAGACGACTTTGAACATATTTTGTCAAATAATGGAAAATCTCTATAATTGAATGGATAACCTATGACAAAAAGTGGAAAACATTGTGACAAAAGGAGAAATTGCACGTTTTGTGCAATTTCTTCTTTTGTTACTATGTTTTCAAAAAGTCGTCTGCTGCAGAGGCGTCAGAAAGCGTCTATATGAGGGAAAGGGTTAAGTACCATTATCTGATCACTTTAATTATGACCATGACCATTGATTGCGCATGTGCCAAAACTATGTTATTTGTTTCATAAGACCTCAAGGTCATTTCAATATGTGATGTATCTGGTCGGCGAATATTGTAATTCTTTTTCCTTTTTCTGAGGTTTAGATAAGAGGACTAATTTAGTCTTTTCTCTCTTATAGCCAAACACTGATGTGTAACTCAAAAAAGATCCACGCACTCAGATGGTTATTTTGAGTACTCATAACATGGTTTTAGGGGTCATGATAAGCATTTTAGAATATGATGAATGCACTTTATGTAGTAGAGTTCTGTTATTTCAATAGGTGTTTGGAGTGAGAACAAGAACCAGAGCTGTGCATATTTTCAACATATGTGCTGGTATGATAGCCACAATGTCAGAGCTGAAGCGGGTAATGATTCCTTTTGTTATACACCTATTTTAAAACAGGACTTAAAATAAGCATGCCCATGCAAAAATGTACAGTGAGGATTTAGATCAGTCTGAGCATTTGCCAAGTCTGATCAATATGAAAAGTCTATTTCTTACATAAGCTTGTTAGAAGCAAATCTGTCAACTTATGTGGATTTTTCGTGCTCAAGGTGAGTTTTTGTGATCGCCTTTTGTCCGTCGTTTGTTGTCAACATTTGCTTTTGAACACTCTAGAGGCAACATTTTGCATCCAATTTTCATGACAGTTTATCAGAACATACATCACCATCAAATCTAGGCCAAGGTTGAAACTGGGTCATGTGGGGTCACAAACTATGTCACTAGATCAAATTTAAGGAAAATCTTGTTAACACTCTGGAAGCCACATTTTAAACTTGAGCATTTTGAAACTTTGTCAGAATGTTTGTGTTAGTGATATCTAGGCCAAGTTAGAATATAGGTCATGTCGGGTAAAAAACTAGGTCATTAGGACAAATTGAAGGAAAATCTTGTTAACGCTCTGGTAGCTGTGTTTTTAACGTGAACATGTTGAAACTTTACTAGAGTGTTTGTCTTGATGATAGCTAGGCTAAGTTTAAATATGGGTCATGTCTGGTCAAAAACTGGTCACTAGGCCAAATTTGAGAAAAATCTTGTTAACACTATAGAGTATAGAGACCGCATTTTGACTTGAGCAGCATTAAATTTTGTCAGAAAGTTTTGTCTTGAATATATGGGTCATGTGGGCTCAAAAACTAGGGCACTAGGTCAAATTGAAGGAAAATCTTGTTAACACTCTTGAAGGTGCATTTTGGATTTGAGCATGTTGAAACTTTGTCAGAATGTTTTGTTGTATTGATATATAGGCGAATTTTGAATTTGGTTATGTCCGGTCACTAGATCACTAGGCCATATTGTAGAAAAATCTTGAAAAAACTATAGAGACCGCATTTTTGATCTCACAACTATAAGACTCAGCAGATGGTTAGGGTGATCTGAACCTACATTGTTCAGAAAAGCCAACTTGTACCTTTTCTCATGGACAAGCTCATAATATGTCTCTCAGAGACCTGCTGGTCAATTTTTTCCATACATGATCTAACCCTTTTCCACATACAACTAATCTGCATGTGACGATTTTAAAGAGTTGAAAACATGGTGACAAAAGGAGAAAGTGCTCGTTTGCGCAATTTCTTCTTTTGTTGCCATGTTTTTAAAAAGCCGTCTGCTGCAGACCATCAGAAAGCATCTATATGAGGAAAAGGGTTTAAGTGTTGCTTGCCCTTGGCAGAGTGAGATGCTCTGTTGTCTATTTGTATGTCTCTTTGATTTAATAATAATTGCAGAAGTCCAGATAGGAGGAGTAAGTCGTCGATTTCTCTTCATTATCCATTATAACACATTAAACATTGTAGAATTTGCTGCCCTCCTTATCCATTTTATAACTTATTTAAACCCTTAGTTGTGGGAACTTAATCATCCCTTTTTGAGGGTGATGTGTGACTTTTTGAAGTGGAAAATTTGTGTCATAAAAAGCCAAATAGTGGAATTAATTTGAATAAGATAATATGAACTCAGCAGACAGGAATTTTAAATTATAAGTGTGTAAGCATCATTGTTTGTAATTTTCTCTCGTGCAAATGACTACTGATGACTGATGTAGGAGACACTTTTTGAAAACATTGTTGTGGCTAAATATTGGCCTTTAAATTGCTATGAAACATAAGGCATGGTCAGAGTATGTGTGTATAGTCATTTCAATTTACTATATTTATGTTCAATTAGAGTGAGACACAAATCATCAAATTGTCTTTTTGAAAGAACTGCAAAAAAAAAACCAATACTTCTTCTAAACCTGCAGCTTTACCAATCGGTACTTCATTTCTGAAATCACAATTTTACTACTGCAATACTAGATGTTGCCTGAAACAATGAGCAACAACCTAGAACAGGCGCGCAGCCAGGTGTAAGCCGTGAATCCATTGCTTCCATATCAATTTTTTGCAATTTTGCAAGTTTGCCTTTTCTCGATGAGAAAGCCCCTTTTGGGCTCTCCCATGGAAAAGACATGGTCTTCCTCTTAACCCATTACTTCACATGGCTTTTCAAAGGTCGTCTGCTTTACAATCATCAGACGAACAATTTCACCAATCTAGAAAATTGAAAAAATTATATTGATTAAGTGTTGAAAATATTGCAATAAAAGGTGAAATTGCTCGTTTTGAGCAATTTCACCTTTTATTGCAATGTTTTCAAAAGTCGTCTGCAACAGCAGGCATCAAAACTTGTCTGCAACAGCAGGCGTCAAAAGTTGTCTGTGTGAAGTAATGGGTTAACTCAAATCCTGGCTACGCCCCTGTGGAGCATTACTTATGCCCTTGCAATTCAACCAACTAAAACACAACCCACGCAATACCTCCATTCAATTAACATAAATATTTAATTGCTTAGCATTGTTGTTCTGGTAAACAATAAATAATTTATATTGGTAGCATGTTGTTTGTCAAGTAGTTGAATTATATAATAAAAAAGTCCTGAATAGATTCATAACAGCAAAATAATTATTTTGAGTACCCAAAACACAGGGTATGGAGATTTTAGATAATTTGAAAACATTAATAACACCCCTTATTTAGAGCTCTATTATAAGTTGGTGATCCGTATAAACAATTAGTTGAAAATAGTTTGTGTGTTTTCTGCCTTGATAACGTGACACAAAGTGAAACCTTTCCAAATGTCTGGATGTCTGTTTGTCAAATTTTGTGATAGGCACTGGTTATTTGTAGGTGACACACATGTTCTTAAAGTATTCTTTTTCTGAATTTGGGCTTATCTGTATTCTGTAGGGACTTGCAAAACAGCTGTTGTTTCCAGTTCTCCCACAATTCACAGAGGCATTTGTTCAGGCTTTAGTTGTTCCTGATGGAATCTCATCAGACAGCGGACTGAAACTGGATATTATGAAGGTTTGTGACTTCTGATTTTCGTTTACTTCATATAAATAAATATCATATCCCAGCAAACAAAGTTTGTTGGAGTATACTGGAATCTATGGTCATTGGTTTGGCTGTCAGTAAGTCGGTCTTATTTAAAAAGATTGCGTAATACAGGCATGAATATCAAGAGCCCATTTTAATATATTCATTGTTGAGAATAAACACGTTTTGTAATTAGCATTTGGCTATTTCAGATCTTAATGCCCTCCAGTGTGGCAACATTTTGAGTAATATATGCATTAAAGCGACTGAAATCCAGATGGTACGGGGAAAAAAATAAAAAAAAATTGAATTCGCCCTAAATGTTATTCTTTATGTTATCCAAGTAAACCAGGGTTAGAAAATGTATCGTTTTTTATCAATAAAGTGAACTTGAGTCGTTTTCCATTGTCCCGATGAAGGGGTTTCCTATTTAAAAATACTTACCCCGTTACTGACAGGGTAGAATTTGCGATGGAAAAAGTATCGAAAACAAGAAAATCTCACCGATTATAGGGGTATGTAATATGTCGGTTATCATATTTTAATGCCCCAAATACAAAAATAACACTTACTTTCTTAAAATTGGATTTTTTTTTTTTTTTTGACAGTTGGGTATCTGGAATTCAGTCGCTTTAAGGTCTAAATCAAATATAGCAGGAAGGTTGAGACACTGGTGAGTCTGGGCGGATGCAAAGGCTCACCTGAGTTTTCCTTTGCACACTGACGCAATAAAACACCAAATTGCTAGATGCAGCTCATGTTTAGAACTATGTTTTTACAGGCAGTAACGACTCTGGTGAGAAGCTTTCCTAAAGTTATGGCACCATGGATGGACAGAATATTGCCGCCTGTGTGGAGTATATTTACACAAAGTTCTAACTTGTATCCTTCTTAAACAATGTTGAAAACAGATTTTTGAATTAACCCTTTCCCTCATACGGCAATTCTGCAGCAGACGACTTTGAACGTATTTTGTCAAAACATAGAAAATCTCAATAATTGAATGGATAACCTATGACTAAAAGTGGAAAACATTGTGACAAAAGGAGAAATTTCACTTTGTTTTCAAAAAGCCATCTGTTGCAGAGGCGTCAGAAAGCGTCTATATGAGGGAAAGGGTTAACAAATGACAAATGTTTCTGGCATGCCAGTTTACCGACATTGATAAAATGGTTCATAGGGATCACTTCTCGGCTTGCTGTCTCTCATGCTTTCACTATTGGCTGCCCTGCACAATAAATAAAAAATTGCATACCGTAAACGATTTTATTTGACACTCTTGAGTGACCTTTTTCTTTGCCAAACATGCAAATATTTTAATAGTTTATTGTGGATAGTGATCATATTCGGATCAAGTTTTAATTTGTTTCTTGTCATATCATTCTAAGCAGATATATTGCCCTTGAGCTTTGAAATTTATAAATGTAATTTTGGGTGCAGACTGGAGCAATTGTTTCTTACTGGCCCATTCCTAGTCTATCGGTTTGTTTTTCGAAAAAGACTTCTATTTATAGTCCTTGATTTGATACAGTTATGTTTGCACAGTTGTGAACAATACTGAAGATGCTGATAATCCAATCGACTCGGATGGTAAGTTTTTATTTGATTTATTTGGGTTTAATTCTGTTTTCACCCATATTTAAGTTATATCTTGCCAATATAACAATTATTCATGATCCCTGAATGACTTCCTGTAACTCGGCCAGGAAATGTGCCGCTCCCACGGATATCTCTAATAGTACGAATTAGGGTATTTATTTGTTCCATCAAAATCTGGTATATGATATACAGATAAAGTCGTAATAAATTGAGTTTGTGTTCTTTGCCATATCCTGTTGGAAACTTAACCCTTTCCCACAAAAACAAATCTGCAGCAGACGACTTTGAAAACATAGTGCCTGATAAATCTATATAAAAGATAGCTTAATTTTTAAATAAAGTAAAACACATTGTGGCCAAAGGAGAAATTGCTCATCAAGAGTAATTTCACCTTTGGCCACAATGTTTTCTTAAGTTGTCTGCTGCTATTGCATCAAAATGCGTCTGCAGGTGGGAGAGGGTTAAAATATCGTCTGCTGCTGCATAGTCATCAAATTATGCCTGTATCGGGGTAACTCTGGTCAGGTCATTTTGATATGATTACAGCCTTATCCACATACAACAAATCTGCAGCAGACGGCTTTGATCTCATCAAAAATAATAAAATACCAAAAATCTTTATATATGAAGGTTACAGTTGTAAACATTGTGGCAAAAGGAGAATTTGCTTAGTTTTGAGCAATTTCTACTTTGTCAAAATGTTTTAAAAAGTCGTCTGCTGCAGAGGAATCAGAAAGCATCTATATGAGGGAAAGGGTTAACCGTTAAATCTTTTTACCGCTTCCAATTGAGTTTCTTCTTTGTGCACAAGTGGAAATAAAATATTATGTGAATCCTTATTTGAGTTGTTAAACTTTTCTGTGTATCTTGTTGTTTAGAATCTGACTATATAGGTAATTCAAGTTTAATGTTGTTATCTTAAACCCTTTCCCACAGTGAGTATACAAACACGTTTTGAAATCAAGGTGTCAAAAGGAGTAATTGCTCATCTTGGTCATTTTCTCCTTTTGCCAAACTGCCTCAGTGTTGTAGTCGGTGTGGGAGGTCGCGGATGGGATCCAAGGCCAGGTCACACAAAATACGTTTTATAATGGCTTTTCCTATCTTGGCACTCGGGATTGTATGGTTTACATTAAGAGTGACTTGCTGTTGGCTGGATAAATGGACCAGAAGTACTTGCAGCTTACCTATGAAATGCCATGAGATAACTAAAAATGTGTTGAAAGGAGCATAAAACACTATACAAACATCCTTTTGCCACAATGTTTTTCACTCCATTGAATAATTACACTTTCATTTATAGTGGTTTTACACATTGTTGCCACAACATTTTCAAAGTTGTCTGTCGTAGATTTGTTGTAGTGGGAAAGGATTAAAGTGATTTGCAACAAAGTTGAAACATGGTTGTTGTGATGGTGATGTTGTGTGAGAGGACTTAAAACTTTGGTTTTTGATCACTGACTCTGTAGACATGACTAAATTTCATAGGAAAGTAGCCTATATAGAAAGGAAGCCATGGACATGGTTTTTGGGCTAGTTTGACTCAAGGTCAGGGTCACTGTTCCTAAAAAAAGACCACCTGTGTTAAGGTCACTGTTGGAATTTTTGTTTTGTGGCTATGTCACATGTCTTGTTCATTTTAAGTTGGTATTGACTCTTTGAATAGCTGAACTTTTGGTGTTTTTGTTTCTCTGTTTACTTAACTATCTTCATCATGTATGTCAATAAAATGATAATGGTGAAATTATCAAAAAAATCATTATCAGTATAAAGCACAGACATGTTTTATTAAAAAAATTCATCAGATTCACAGATTCATCTTCCCATTGTGTTATGAATGATTGGACATATCATGTCTGATTGGAACCTGGCACGACGGTCATGGTGGAGTGCCCTTAGCCAAGGCATATTTCCTAGCCTAGTACTGGTTTGTTTACCCAGGGGTCATGAATAAATTAACTGTAGCCATGATATAACTAAAATAATGTCGAAAACGGCGTAAACCCCTAATAAAACTGATTGGAAACCTGTTTATTTACATATTTTGATATTAAAAAACAAATTTTATCTATACAACAAATCAGCATCAGACGACTTTAAAACATCAACGCAAAGCTATGCAAACTATCTGTTGATGAAAGTATAATTATTGCATAGGATTGAAAATACTTGTGCAATAGGAGAAATAGCTTATCTGAAATTTATGTTTCAAAAGTCTTCTGCTGCTGATGCATCCAAATGTTCTTCATGGTTCTTCAAGTGGGAAAGGGTTAAACAATTGAGTTTAAATCATTCTCAGTTCTCGTGTCATATGCCTTTCAGGGAAACTTTTAAACGTTGACTTACTTAATTATACCATAGTATATGGGGGCTATATAGGAGTCGTGCTTGTCGGTCGGTCCCATAGTATATGGGGGCTATATAGGAGTCGTGCTTGTCGGTCGGTCGGTCGGTCCGTTGGTCTGTAAACATTTCTTGTGAACACTATTTCTCAGCAACCCTTGGTCAGAATTCAATATAACTTCACAAGAATGATTGATACCAAGCATAGTTGTGCATATTGTCGGCGTGTTGCACTGGAATTATTTTTAAACAGTTGAAAACATTGTGGCAAAAGAAAAGAAATATTCATCAAGAGTGATAACCTTATGCCGCAATCTTTTCAAAAGTCGGCATATCGGAAAAGTTTAGGAGCTCTGTTTGCAAATAGGCCACATTTTGAAATTACCAAGATTACAATTAATTGAGCTCTGTTTAAAACGGTTGAATCAACTAATTATGAAAAACATATAACCCTTTCCCATACATGTAGAAGCATTCTGAAGCCACTGGAGCAGTAGACTTTTGAAAACATTGTGGCAAAAGGAGAAATTGCTCATCATGAGCAATTTATCCATTCGCCACAATTTTTTCAACTCAATTTAATAATTTAACTTCTATTTATGGGGATTGTTTAAATTTTTGACAGGATGTTTTCAAAGTCGACTGCTGCATACTTGTTTAATGTGGGAAAGTAGTAAAAATGATCAAGGTTCACCAATTAAAGAGGTGTTATAACAATGAAACTTTGCTAAAAAATATAATTGATATTTTTTTTCAGGGGAAGTATTGGGGTTTGAGAACCTAGTATACAGTGTATTTGAGTTTATCAATTCGTTGTTAGACAGTAACAAATTCCGAGCCACAGTCAAAAAGTCTATGAACGATATCCTGTATTATATTATATTATATATGCAAATAACGGAGGATCAGGTAACTTTGTTTTAATCATATTTAGCTTGACTTTCAGCTGTTGGTTTTATAACCTCATTTTTGTCTGTTAGTTTGTTCTTTACACTGTTTTGAAACATGCCATGGAAAAGGTATTACCAGAAGTGTATCTGTGTCAGGATATGTTACAGTAATATTAGTTATTTATCCAGGAAATGGCATTCAAATGTTTACCAATTCGCGTAATAATAGAATTTGAACATACAGATAAAAATACAGCTCCTATTCTTTCCCACTTGCAAAAGCAATTTGGTGTATCTACAGCAGATGACTTCTGAAAACATTGGGTAAATGATGAATTGCTCATACTGAACTACAATGATTAATACTCTATAATTATCATACTTTCTTTTATAGAGATTTACCATAGTTTTGCCAAGACTGGTCTGCTGTTCATTTGTTCCATGTGGGAAAGGATTAAAAGTTCTAATGCTTGCAGACTGAATTAAAAAATGATACCATAAAGTCACAAGATTAACCCTTTCCCACATACAGCATATCTGCAGCAATTTTTAAAAGGTCTAGACAAAAATGTTGAAAATCTCTATAAATGAAAGTATGTATTGAAATATGGCAAATTTCTTCTTTTGCAACAATGTTTTTAAAAGCCATCTGATGCAGATGAAAGTAAATTGAACAGATGCTTGCTGGTCATACAGTTCGTCAACGGTCTTTGTTTATCATCCCAAGGTGGGCTTCTTTGGTTAACCTTGATTAACCCGACATACAACAAAACTCCAGCAGACGACTTTGAAAACATGTCAACAATAAAATGATCCCTTAATGAAGACATGTATACTTATTGAATAGAGTTGAAAACATTGTGTCGAAAGGAAAAATTGCTTGTTTTGAGCAATTTCTTCTTTCGTCACAAAGTTTTCAAAAGTCTCCTGGTGCACAGGCTTCGGAAAGTGTCTACATAAAGATCAGAAAAAGGTTTAACAAGATTTCATTTATTTTAGTCACGACTGTGGTCACTGAATCCTGATCAGTTTGTTGAAGATGAGGATGATGAAACGTTTTCCTATTCAGTACGAATATCAGCCCAAGATTTACTGATGGTATTATTTCTTGATTTATCTGTTCTCTTGACTGTACATTGAAACATGTTTTTGCTCATTGCCAATTCACAATTCTCTTAAAGAACCCTCTGGAATTATTGGTGCAGTTTCAAAATAATATCACAGAAATATTCCTAGGGCGACCTTAAACTTATTTTTTACAAAAAAATGAAGCAGGTTGGTTAAATACCTTATTACAAGCAACATGTGTTTTCTTGTCCGGAGAATAACTTAAAAGCTAAAGGATGGAATTCAATAAAACTTCATACAATTATTTAGTACAATGATAGGAAGTGCGGTGTACAAGAACAATAACTATTATTTTATCTAATTCAAGAGTTATTGCCCTTTCTTACTTTTTTCTTGTCCAGAGAATAACTTGAAAACTACTGGATGGAATTTAATAAAGCTTCTTACAATGGTAGAGCACAATGAGAGGAAGTGCAGTGTACAAGAACCATAACTCAATTTAAGCTAACTATTACTCAGGGCAGCGTTCAGGTATTAATAGCTCTAGTTTAAATCTGTTTCACTGCCGTGCATAGAATGGGTTAAATTGGATAACAAGTCTGAATAGAAGACCTCGAACCACTTTCCACATGCAGGCCAATTTTGATGTGGCAATATGAAAAATTGCACATAAAAAGCAGTTTCTCCTTTTGCCAAATGTTTAAAATTCTATTCAATATTCTATTCAGTTAGTAATTCAATATCATTTATAGAGACTTTTCATATTTTTGTCTACATGTTCTCAAAATCATCAGCTGCAGAAGTGTTATACATTGAAAAGGAATACATCTTGATGTTTGAAAGGTAATTTTTGTCCTTCTAATAAGCAGTTTCTCCTTTTGCCACTATGTTCAAAATTCTATTCAGTTATTAATTCAATATCATTTATAGAGACTTTTCATATTTTTGTCTACATGTTTTCAAAATCATCAGCTGCAGAAGTGTTTTATGAAAGGTAATTTTTGTCCTTATAGTCAATTGCGCAAGAGTTTGAAGAAGAGGCAGGTCCTGGAATTGTTGGCGCAGTTACAAAACATATCCATGAGGCAGAAACACAGAAAAATACAAATAATATATACTGGTAGGTATTCACAATCTTCAGTTTCAATTGATATCTTGTTAACCATTTTCTCAAGCAAACATAGCTCAGTCAGTAACAAATTGTCAAGGGTTATCAACCTATGGGTTGTTATGCGTTCAAACTGCTCCTTAACCATGCATATACAAATTCAATAGGACTAGAATCACTTGGTTGTCAACCAATTGACTAAAAAGTGTTAGTGGGAAGGAAACCAGTTGCCTGGGAAGACTGTTGTTAGAGATATATTAGCTAGGAAAACAGGAAACACACAGGTGGTTGCTGTGATATTAACCCCCTTTACCAACATACACCAAAACTGATGTAGACGATTTTAAAAGTATTTAGATAAAAATCTGGAGAATCTATAGATAAAAGTATGATTACTGCCAAGTTAGAACATTGCGCTAAAATGAGAAATAATTGCTCATTGTGAGCACAATGAGCAATTTTTCTTTTGCCACAATGCTTTCAAAAGTTGTTTGCGGCAGAGGCGTTTAAATGGGTATTTATTTTGGAAAGGGTTAAATACCATTGTGTGTGCCTTTCTGTTTCAGGTGGAAAGTCCATGAGTCGTGTATGTTATGTCTGGGTAGTTTACGTAACCTTATAGTCAGTAACGTCAAGGATGGAAGCATGCAATTTGATATAGCAGGCTTTATGGATTCTGTAGTCCTATCAGATATGAACTTATCAGGTTTGTGAAATACACATAAACAATTATAACATATTTTGAGTTAAGTAGGAGGTAACAGGTTTTTGTTCTATCAAATATCTCGTACAAATGATTTAAACCTATGTTGTGGGTCCTCAAAAGAGTCATCTCACTTTTGAAAACATGGCAAAAGGAAATCGGTTCAAATTTTAACAATGTTTTAATTTTTAAGATGTGACATTTTTTACTTCAATTATTTTCAAAGCACTTATCGCTTAAAGTATTACATCAGATATATACCATTAAGACAGATTCAGTCTGAAGATAAATGTTTCCGTATCAGGGACTTAAATGATATATGTGTTGGTGTGTTCAGTCCTTTCTATTTAATGCGCCGAGCTCCAACTGAACAGAAACAATCTAAATACATTTTTCTGCTCTCTTTAAAGTATCGCCTTTCCTGATTGGTCGATGTTTATGGACAGCTAGCAGATATTGCGAGTGCATGAGTACTGACCTTTTACAGAGGTAAGATCAAGTTTCCCCTTTATCCCACTTAATGCGACTTTAAGGCTTTTTCACATGTGGGGACATTTTTGCTTCATCTGCAGCAGACCACTTTTCCTTAACCCTTTCCCACATACAACTAAACAGCAGTAGACAACTTTGAAAACATACCTTCAAAAAATATGGAAAATATTAGTAAAGGGAAGTATCATTAATAAAATAGTTGAAAACATTGTTGCAAATGTTATGAGCAATTTTTCCATTTGCCACAATGTTTTCAAAAGTTGTCTGCTGCAAAGGTGTCAGAACACTCCTGTATGTGGTAAATGGTCAAACACAATGTTTTCAACTAAAATTAAATTATTTTACTTTCAATGGTAGAGGCATTTGATATATATTTGCCACAATGTTATCAAGGTAGTCCGCTACAGATTGAAAAGGTTAACCCTTTCCCTCATATAGACGCTTTCTGACGCCTCTGCAGCAGACAGCTTTTTGAAAACATGGTGACAAAAGAAGAAATTGCTCAAAAAAAGGTTATCCATTCAATTATAGAGATTTTCTATTTTTTGACAAAATATGTTTAAGGTAGTCTGCTACAGATTTGTTGTATGATTGAAAGGGTAAGTCATCATTTACTCATGTTGTAGAACAATGCAGTCTAATAGTTTACTTTTCATTAATTTAACTTTATCAAAGATGATTATACCAATTACAGGAATTCACCACAATAAATTTGTAGCAGATGACTTAAAAATATGTGAAAGATCAAGTGTTGAATTAAGTTGAACAAAGTGTGGCAAAAGGGGAAATTGCTCATTTATTCAAAAATATGAAAATCTATAAGAAAGTTAAATTATAAAATAGATATAAAATTAATATAAAGTTATTATCCCCTCTTCTAACGGAGTTTGAGAGGGGATATAGTAACAGGGCTATCCATTTGTTGGTTCATCTGTGCGTCCTTCAGTAACAGCCTTGTGACCACTCTACACTGAACATCCTTCGACCGATCTTAACCAAACTTGGTATACAGTTAGTATATGGCAAGGTCTGAAGCCTATTTATTTTCAAGGTTAAAGGTCAAGGTCAAAATTGGACTGACTATTTTCCCATAATCAACAACCTTGTGACCACACTACACTGAACATCCTTTGACCGATCTTAACCAAACTGTGTATACAGTTAGTATATATATATATATGGCAAGGTCTAAAAGCCTATTTATTTTCACGGTCAAAGGTCAAGGTCAAAATTGGACTGACTATTTTCTTATTTTTCCTTTTTCCACTATGTTTTTAAAAAAGGTTTACTGTAGATATGTCTGAAAATTGAAATGTGTTAAATTTTATAAATTCAAAGATATTAAAAAATTTTGTCAAGATAATTCTGTTTCAGGGAAAGGTAAATAAAGCCTTTGAAGTTTCCCACATACAACAAATCATCTAGACACAAATATAAACAATCTCAATAAATGAAGCTAAAATTACTGAAAAAAGTTGTCTGTATGTGGGAAAGGGTTTAATTAAATATAGTAGAGTCAATGATTTATTCAGACTGAATATTTATGTTTCAGATGTTTACAAGCCACTGTGGGGGGCATCCATCCCTCCCAGCCGCCTGTCATAAGGATATCCGCTATCAGGGCTGTCTATGGATATTGTGATCATTTAAAAACCTCAAACAACACACAGATTCTTGTACCAATGTTGCCAAATATTACAGAGGGACTTGTTACCGTCGCCACACACTTTTCATCTGATGTTTTATCCTTGTGTTTGGAAACCCTGAGTTTAGTATTATCGGTAAAATGACTTTTCGCCTAAATGGCTATTACTTTCTGAATTTTCTGAATGTAACATGAAAAATTGATATGATAATTCTAGAATAGACATGTAAAAGTCATAGAAGTGACTGGTCATATTGTGTTACATTTTGCCCTTCTCTTATTATCCCCTCGGTTACGAAGCAAGCGAGAAAGGGATATAGTAACGGGACCGTCCGTATGTATGTATGTATGTATGTGTGTCCGTCCTTCCGTCCGTAACAAACCTTGTCATCACTCTACACTAACCATTTCTTGACAGATCTTAACCAAACTTGGTATAAAGTAAGTATATGGTAACATCTTGAAGCCTATTGATTTTCAAGGTCATAGGTCAAAGGTCAAGCCCAAAATTGGACTTGCAATATTTTCAGCTGTGGCAACCTTGTCACCACTCTACACTGACCATTACTTGACGGATTTTAACCAAACTTGGTATACAGTTACTTTATGATAATATCTTGAAGCCTATTCATTTTCAAGGTCAAAGGTCAAACTCAAAATTGGACTTACAATATTTTCAGCTGTGGCAGCCTTGTCACAACTCTACACTGACCATTCATTGACCGATCTTAATAAAACTTATTATACAGTTAGTTTATGATATGTCTTGAAGCCTATTGATTTTCAAGGTCATAGGTCAAAGGTCAAGCTCAAAATTGGACTTACAATATTTTCAGCTGTGACAGCCTTGTCACCATTCTACACTGACCATTCCTTGACCGATCTTTATAAAACTTATTATACAGTTAGTTTATGATAATATTTGAAGCCTATTGATTTTCAAGGTCATAGGTCAAAGGTCAAGCCCAAAATTGCACTTACACTATTTTCAGCTGTGGCAACCTTGTCACCACTCTACACTGACCATTACTTGACAGATTTTAACCAAACTTGGTATACAGTTACTTTATGATAATATCTTGAAGCCTATTCATTTTCAAGGTCAAAGGTCAAACTCAAAATTGGACTTACAATATTTTCAGCTGTGGCAGCCTTGTCACAACTCTACACTGACCATTCATTGACCGATCTTAATAAAACTTATTATACAGTTAGTTTATGATATGTCTTGAAGCCTATTGGTTTTCAAGGTCATAGGTCAAAGGTCATGCCCAAAATTGAACTTGATTGAACTTACAATATATCTCAGCTGTGGCAACCTTGTCACCACTCTACACTGACCATTCCTTGACAGATCTTATCCAAACTTGGCATACAGTTAGTTTGTGACAATATTTTGAAGCCTATTGATTCAAGGTCATAGGTCAAAGATCGAAGTCAAAAATTGGACTTAAATATTTAGATCACAAGAGAACTCAATGTGATGATTGAAAGCCGAGGGGATGCATCCGCTTTGCGGTGCCCTTGTTAATCTTACGACCCCTCATTTTATTTGTTTATCTGATTAGATTATAACACTGCAGTATACTTTTTAAACATCATGGTTAAAGTTTGGAAAATCTTTACAAATAAAAGTATAATCATTCATGATTAAACAGGGGTTAAAACATTGTGGACAAAAGTGATCTGTAGCAGAGGTGTGTGCAAGTGGGAAAGGGTTGAATGGATTGAGATGTTTAAATTCTAATGATTCATTTTAGGTTGACAAATCCTTTACTGCGTCCTGTGAGAGTAAAGTGACCCCACTCAGTATAGCCGTCTTCTTAAAGTACAGCAGTGGTATGTATAGTAGTGTAATACACATGTTTTGTAATTAGTCCAGTTTGAAGCTAGATGTTACAACTTGGACATCATAATATTGATATATTACATATAACTTTAACCCTTTCCCACATACATCAAATCTGCTGCTGCAGACGACTTTGAATACATCTAGACTTAACCGCGTCAATTCTCTAAATATGGAAATATAATAATTGAAAAAGTTGAATATATTGTGGCAAAAGCAGAAGTTGATCATTATGAGCAATTTCTTCATTTGTCACAATATTTTCAAAAGTCATCTGCTGCAGAGGCGTCAGAAAGCGTCTGTATGTGGAAAAGGGTTAAAAATAATTATCTCCATCTAGAACAGAATTTTTAATCAGGTTTTAAATTGTGACAAAGTGACTTCTTATAATGGCAAAGCTGGTTTGTTCATCCTTAAGTTTGTTCTGTTATTATTATTTTTTTATTAATAACTAAAATCCAGTTGTCAAGGAAGCTCTTTCAGTGTCTGATTGATATAATCTTTAAAAAATTAGCAAATTCTAATAAAATTAAATATTGTGGAAGATTCTGTTTGCAAATACACAAAATATCATAATGCTTACTCATGTTGTACAAAAAGCTTGTAGAAGTCTACTGTGTCAGAAACAAGCAGTTTGATAAGATTTCATAGACATAAACACTGACTGATGTTTTACCTAAATAAAGAAATTATTATATAACATTACAGATGGAGGACCAGCTTTTAGTTATTAGGTCTTCCTGATGAATATCATGGTTGACTTTTGACTGAGGTCTGTTCAGTAAAAAATGTCTAGGGGGGAGGAACGACCACCTATTTTAAGTGTACCGCCTATCAAATTTTAATTATTTTTTGGGAACTAGTTTAAATTTTAATTAGAAAATATCCCACCACCCACCAACTAAAAAAAGCTTGTAGTTCCTCCCCTCCCACTATGCATCTTTTCCTGGAACAGCCCTGAGCATGCAGGGGGACATTTCTCATACTTATTAGCATTTAACCCATTTCCACATAAAACAAATATGTTGAATAGGAATTTGAAAGCATCCTAGCAAAACTATTGACAATCTCTATTGAAAGTCTAATTATATAATAAATGATGAAAACATCATGGAAAACAGAAAAACTGCTCATTATAAGCTATTTGTTTATTTGACACAATCTTTTCAAACGACTTCTGCAGCAGATGCATCAAAATACACCTTCATGTGGGAAAGGGTTTAGACAAAATGTGTCGGGTATACATAAATACCGTGAAAGTAGAATTATTATTATACCGCCTTCGAAGAAGAGGGGGTATATAGGAGTCACTGTGTCGGGCTGTCTGTCTGTCTGTCTGTCGGTCGGTCAGTCGGAAGCCATATTTTGTCCGGCCTATTTCTTACAAACCACTGGGTGAAATTCAATTTAATTTTACATGAAGCTTCTATACCAAGAGGAGATGTGCATATCTTAAAGGGGTTACAATTGCATGTTATTTTATAGAGTTATGGCCCTTTTACTTATTAAGTTATGGTGTAGGTCAAGGTGCTGTTTAGGGGGTATTTATCATCTTCAGTGATAGTTATTGTTGTGAATGCTGTGAAAAGGGATCAATTATTTTCAGATCCTGTTGTTACCAGTATTATCCAAGAAATATTTAAAGAGCTAGCCCTTAATGAGGATTGTATGGGACCTTTACAGCATAGATTGCTCCCTACTTTAGTCAGCATTATACAGGCAAACCCAGATAAAGTGGCACAAGGTCTTCCTTCGGTAAGTGAAATGATGAAAAAAATGAGGAAGAGTAAAGTAATTTATAGATTATTGATATTCAATTCCCAGCCCCCTATGGATGATTCCTCCTTAGAGCAGGATAAACATTTTCCACTGGATATTAATCTTTACCCCTTAACCCTTTCACTCATAAGGATGCTTTCTGACGTCTCTGCAGCAGACAGCTTTTTGAAAACATAGTGACATAAGAAGAAATAGCTCAAAACAAGCAATTTCTCCTTTTGCCACAATGTTTTCCACTTTGTCATAGGTTATCCATTCAATTATAGAGATTTTCTATTTTTTGACAAAATATGTTCAGTCGTCTGCTGCAGAAATGTTGTATGAGTGAAAGAGTTAACCCTTTCTTAATCACAGACACATTATCTCATCATTATCTGCAGCAGAAAACTTTCGGAAAATATTTTGACAAAAGGAGGAATTCTCCTTTTGCCACAATGTTTTCAACTCTATTGAATTATGAAACTTTCATTTGCAAAGATTAACCATTTGTTTGCATATATGTTTTCAAAGTCGTATGTTATAAGATTTGTTTTATGTGGGAAAAGGCCAACTAAATATATAGTTGATCCAAATGGAATAAGAACCTAACCCTTTATCTGATACTGACAACTTTAGATGCCTCTGTAGTAGACAAATCATTTTGTAAAATACTTCAGGGAATTGAGAAATTGATCAAAAAGATGTTTTTCTTAACAAAGGTGACAGGTTTCAACAAAAATTGTATGCTCTCTTATTCTAACAATTCTTCTCTAATCTTTACCAAACTTGGCGAGCATTTTATCAAGGCTAAGTTTGGTATAAAACCAGATTGTCCACTCATATAAGTCAAACTTTGCCAAAGTAGGTTTGTCCACACTCTAACTTGAGCATCCTCATCAAATTTTGTTTCATTTTTAAAGGCATTAAATCTCATTCTAACACTATTGACAATTTCTCTTCTATACACCAAGAAGGATTTGAGCGTGATCTAAATGCAGTATACCACTCTAAATTTACGGAACTATTTTTGGCTGTTGAAATTCCCTCCCGAGTATTTTTTATACAAAGTTTCTCAGAGCGCATGCGTTACGACGTTGGGCTTGACATTTTATGAATGAAGTCACGAGCTTTTGTTGTAAATGCCGTTTGGAAATTTGAATTGTAACGGCGACGTTATTGTTTTAAATGACGTCAATCACTTGTTTTAACCACATTTTTGGCGCAGTCGAAAACGTTGTGTTAGAATGAGACGGTAACAAATTGCCCATGATGAGTTTAAGAACAATTGAAAAAGTTATAATAAAAATAAAATGTATATAACTGATTTCAAAATGTATGTTAGTTGAAAAAAATCGAATATTTCCAAAACAAATACAATGGGGAGTAAACATAGAATAGCCTACACGTGATTTTATCAAGGAAAACAACGTCATGTCAAAACATAGTTCACCCTTAATTTGTATCCCTTTAAGTTATAAAAACGTGCTAGAATTGAAATAGATCTCATTTTGAGAGATATACTGGCTCTTATATCACGATGTGTCATTCAGGTGTGTATAAATTAATCACTCTCGATTAATTACTACACACCTGAACTCCAAATTGTGATATACGAGCCGGTATATCACTCAAAATGAGATCTATTTCCTAAGTCAAGATCGATTATCATCTAGTTTATCACTAAGTTTTTTGCATTGTTGCACAATTTTCAACCTATTAAACTTTACCATTTATACAGTACACACAAACTTAATATGTTATAAAATATGAACATTATAGTATCATACACTTTGTGCAAATGTCAGGATCAGTTTAGTATTGTCAAGTAATACTTTGCTATTATATTGCAGGCTGCCTTGGATATAATTACCGTAATTCTAAGAAGCGGTCAGACGCCAATCTCCGAGGCCCTGGTGAACTCGGCGTTCCCTGCAGTAGCCCATTGTACACTAAAAACGGACGATAACAGTACAATGCAGGTATTACATGTTAACCCTTTCCCACATACAGCAAATCTGCACCAGACGACTTTAAGAACATCTATGCAAAAATGTGAAAAATCTTTATAAATAATGTTTTAATAATTGAATAAAAATGAAAACACTGGTAAAAGGAGAAATTTCTCGTATTGGGTTATTTCTTTTTTTGTCACGATGTTTTCAAAAGTCGTCTGCTGCAGAGGAGTTAGAAAGTGTCTATATGTAGGAAAGCGTTAAATAGATGTTATTGTGTCTTCAACCATTACCAGAACACTGCGCTGGATAATAGAAATGGTAACTTCGTGAATTGTCGAATAACTTCGGCACTAATTGTTGTACTTGTACAAACAACATGTGAACCCCTTACTTCGCATGTCTAAAACATTCCTACCTTTTCTTTGAGAGAACACTCTCAAAGGATGTATAGAGGAATCTGTAGTTGGGGTATCTCTGGTCAAAGCTTTTCATTGCATCAGCTGCATTCAGTGATTCTTATTATTAAAATATTCAGAATTTAAGACTTGTACTCTCAACAATTATTGTGAGAATGAAAAGCGTCTTTTTATTCTGTTTTCATCTGTATTAAGTGTGTATCATGCCAACAGAACTCATAATTTGTGAGTTACTAACCAATACAAAACTAGAATGTGCCTTGCCCTTTTGATATTCAACCTGGTTGGTAAGAACCCTGGAAAATATTGTGGTGTTTACGTGTGGGTCTCGTCTATTTCAGAGTGGCGGAGAGTGTATAAGAGCCTATGCATCTGTAGCCCTCGACCAGATAGCTCAATCGCATGATGAACAAGGTATTGTGTTAATGATTCAGAGGCCGAGATTAAACTGGTCCTTTCCACGCAATATCTCTTATTACCCAACATATCATTATGCTCAGGGCTTTCACGAGAATCATCGGAGTGAGATGGTTCTTTTGAGTTCTCTTAATAAATAGCTTGATGGTTTTTAAGAACACACATAACTAGAACTCTGTAAAATACCAACAAGAACCCTTTTCCACACAATTATTGCCTTATCTTACATAACCCTATGTTCAGGGCTCTTAACAAGTATGGTCTCCGTGAGATGATTCTTTCACGCACCCACAACAATCATTTTGATGGTCATATTGAGGGCTTGGCGTGAAATGGTTGTAATTTGAAACCTATTTTGAAAACCCTGGTTTAGGGGCAATTTTGACCCCTTTGTAAACAATGCAAATTTAGGTGTCATTGCTCATAACAAGCAATGACACCTAAATTTCCATTGTTTACCAAAGAAATGATTTAACGCTTATAAAGACTTTATGGCAAGGTGATTAACCTTGGTAACAAAATACAAATTTTAGTTACATCCTTTTCACGCCTAGCCCTCGATAAAAGGATTGTGTGAACACTAACTGAGTGACACTACAGGTTCATCAACTGTAGGACATTGCGACCATTCAGTCTACATTTCTATCACATATATGTTTGTAAATATTGATAACTTTCTAAATCTTGTCACAGGATTTTATAGAGCACAATCAAAGGCTCTTCTGTACAGATTTGTCAACTATAGTCAGTAATCCTTGACCGAATATATTTTTAGCTTGTATGTTTTCCGAAGTAAACTAAAAAAACATTTACACATATTCAATTGAAACTTGGTACACATGTTCCTAGAAACAATACACATGTCTGTACCAAGTCACATAACTCGGGCTTCAATAATTATTCAGTTATTCTCTTTTTTGGACTTAAAAATTCATACAAAAAGTTTTAACCTTGCCAATAACTCAAAAGCTGTTCTCCCCAGTCGCGGCACTACGGTCATGTGGAGTGCCCTTGGGCAAGGCACATTTTCTAGCCTAGTACTGGTTTGTTTACCCAGGGATCATGAATAATTAAATTTAATTGCGCGCTAAATGACCTTAGCTGTCGATGCGCCATAAAACAATATACATTCATTCAAAAGCTGTTCAACATTTTCAAATGAAACGTAAGTAATTGATAATTTAAAACTGGTTGCTATAGACAGGGAATTGGTAATCAAAGGTGGTCTTTAGCACAGGTTTGACTGTATTAATTATTTATTTCAGGTTTTTCAGGTTTAACGTACATAGTGCAAGTGATATCGAAACTACTAGACCCTAAAACGTCTGAGTACACGGCCTCGTTTGTTGGACGTCTTGTAACAGTTGTGTTAAATAAAGTAGGCGGTCAGCTTGGGGAACAATTAGATTTAATACTGAGAGCAGTGCTCAGTAAAATGCAGCAAACTGAAACCTTGAGTGTGATGCAGGTATAGCTTATTTAGTTTGATAAGGAAACCCATAAAATGTTAAATATATATTTAAGTGATATTTGGCAAGACTTTTTTACAGAAGGAATTAAAGGTGCTGAATACCATATGGAGATCAAAATTTTTAAATGTTCAAACTTCTTCAAATATTTCTTATAGTGACAACAAAGTCAGTAATGAATAGTTCAAAACTATTTTGGTAGTAAATGTTGAAAAAAGTCAATCGGAAGTCATGAAAATGTTCAAAATTTGGCTGAATGGGTTTGTCTACCCAGTAAAAATGAATCATAAAAGATCAATATTAAGATGTTTACTTTACCTGAAATTAAATTATTGCTCTTACTTTATCTCAGAATTATGATTCTAATATTTCAAGACAATTTTTGAACAGTTTTAAAACTTTGACTATACAATCTATAATCTTGGGTTCAGCACCTTTAAAGCATAAGCTAGATGAACTTTTTTTTTTTTAACTTTTTAATTATATTATTTTATTCTGTTAAGCTGTAATTGGACTTAGGGAAGGCATGTAGTCAATAGTGGTTTATCAAGGTAAACCTGTGTTCCTTCTAACATTCTTGTATAAGATTGTAAAATGTGTTTTGAATGCAATTTAACCCTTCCAACATACAACAAATCTGCAGCAGACAACTTAGGAAACAGCTAAGAAAAAATATAGACGCTTTCTGACGCCTCTGCAGCAGACGGCTTTTTGAAAACACAGTGAAAAAAGAAGAAATTGCTCAAAACGAGCAATTTCTTCTTTTGCAACAATGTTTTCCACTTTAAGTCATAGGTTATCCATTCAATTATAGATGTTTTGACAACATATGATCAAAGTCGTCTGCTGCAGAATTGCTGTGTCAGGGAATGGGTTAAAGGGATGGTTCAATTATTGAATAAAGATAAAAAATATTGTGGCAAAGGTGAAATTTGTGAAAATTAGCAATTTCTCCTTTTGCCAAAATGATTTCAAAGGTTTCTGTTATGGATGCATCAAAATGTGCCCGAAACTTAAATCTTTTATATTCTGTACTTTACTTGATCATGCTAACCATTTTTTTTTTTAACAAATTGTCGCTGATTAAAGACGCTTTTCTTTCAACATGTTCAAAACAATGTGTTTCGGTCAACTACTGTATAAGTGGTAAAGTTCGCGTCATGGAAATGTTTGCGAAGTTCGCGAATTCCCTAAATTCGCAAAAATATCAGCCAGCGAAAGTTACCACGTTCTCAATTGTATATTTTACCTATACACCGTTTATTTTACCGACACACCGTTTATGGCCCTATTCCACTACGACCACGAATCCCACGAATCACCAAAAGTGGCTAAATTTTAGGATTCGGGAGGATTCGTGATATTTTGCAAATTTTCTGGTCTAATTCGTGACGATTCATTTACGATACATATATTTGGTTCGGCTGGAGTCCCGCGAGAATTGACTACGATGTATAAGAATCTATTACGAATACTGCCCGGACGTTAGGAATCAGTTACGACTACGCTAAGAACACACCGAATGCATGTACGAATCAGGTACGAATACATATTCTGTGGGATTACCTACGAATCGATTACGTTTCAGTTACGATGCCCAAGAACGCACTACGAAGTTGTTACGAATAAGCTACGATTTTTTTAATCGTGGAGTTCGGGGCCAAAACTTTGAACAGTTCAAAACTTTTGTCACGAATTCCCGATCGCTCAAGAATTGCAAGAACCGACTACGAATATATACGAATGAGTTAAGAACTTCGCGAAATGATTACGATCCATCTACGAATCCTAAAATTTAGCTATTTTTGGTGATTCGTGGGATTCGTGGTCGTAGTGGAATAGGTCCATTAGCCGATATTTTGATTCACATCGTATTACCTGAGAATTGTGACTGAATCCAAATGAAAGAGTAAGAGACTGATCGAAAGATATCAAACATATTTAATTCAAATTGTGTGTTGTTAAAACTACGTGAAAACATTTGCAATATATTCGCCTTCAGTTTCGCTAGTAAGGTCTGACTGCGGTGTGCCTTAAACACGTTGAAAATTGCCAGAGCCGTCTGGTCACACCTGTGTAAGAAAAGAAAACCGATTGATAGTGTTAACACCTAATTGTCAAACAGCAAACATACAGGTCTCATCAGACAAAGGATCACATTGTATCAAGGTCGACACTTTGCTCCTTCATACCGGCACTACTCTTATTTCCCTTTAACCAGTTCAACATGATGCCGTATACAGATGTTAAACACAAATGAACAGAAAACTCGGAGTCAATATTTTCTTTCCTTTATTAGTGATCACTTATCACTACTTACCTGCGCTGTTGAGCTTTATCATGCAATAATCACATAATTACTGACAAATCATGAAATGGTGAGTACTAGTAGTAGTAATTGGCTTAATCCCCAAGTACAAAGCAAACCGTTACATACATCGATTATATCGATAATTAACCGTACATTTTCACGACGTGTAGATAGTATGCATGACTCTGGTGAAGTGATATTTATGACGTGCAAAAATTACGACCATACGGTTTTCTATGATTCGCAAACATTTCCGCACGCGAAATGTCTGAAATCGGCAATTCGCAAACTTTTAGACACGCAAATATATCCACTTATACAGTAAATGGTTACATAAATAATTGATCGTCCCTGTGTCATTAGATAATCAAAAGATACCATTGGTACGCAGTTTTTATCTAATTAAAATGTAGGCCATTGACCAGTTGTACTGGTAACTTACCCAGAAAATGCCGTGATATAAGTGAAAAATAGTTTAACCCTTTCTCTCATACAACAATTCTGCAGCAGACGACTTTGAACGTATTTTGTCAAAACATAGAAAATCTCCATAATTGAATGGATAACCTATGACAAAAAGGAGTAAACATTGTGGCAAAAGGAGAAATTGCACGTTTTGTGGAATTTTTTCTTTTGTCACTATGTTTTCAAAAAGCCATCTGCTGCAGAGGCGTCAGAAAGCGTCTATATGAGGGAAAGGGTTAAAGCGGTGTAAAACACCAATCAATCAATCAATCATCACAAAGAAGTCTTCCCACTTCAAACCCCTATCTCCCACTTTGAGGTCATGAAACTCTTCCTTGAGGATGAGAAAAGGTTGGTAAGCATGCTTGATATCCAAAACACATTGATAATTATAGCCCCCACAAACAAGTTTTGAATATATCTGTCCGTCCGTCTATATGTCTTGTAAGCGCGGGACGGGGGTATCTTTTTGTGAGTTCACTCACAGTTCTAGTTATATCTGGTTTACATATCATTTTCAGTCCTTATTGATGATCTATGCAAGACTGATGCATGACCAGATGGAGGCTGTGCTGGAGTTTCTGACCAGTGTACCGGACCCCATGGGTAAACCAGCTTTAGAGTTTGTCCTCAAAGAATGGTGTGCCAGGCAACACCTGTTTTACGGGGCCTATGAGAGACGGGTTATGGTTGTAGCTCTGTGTAAGCTTCTTCAGCATACCGTAACACACAGTGATGTACGACTCAAGGACATCACTGTAGAAGGAGATCAAATATTAGCCACAACAAATGGCATCAGGACTAGATCAAAAACAGCTCAAGGTAAAGTAGGATTTAGAATTCTTTCATCTCTAAATAAGGTGTATGTCATGCTAACCCTTTCCCTCATATAGACGCTTTCTGACGCCTCTGAAGCAGACAGCTTTTTGAAAACATAGCGATAAAAGAAGAAATTGCTCAAAACGAGCAATTTCTCCTTTTGCCACAATGTTTTCCACTTTTAGTCATAACCATTCAATTAAAGAGATTTTCCAATTTTTGACAAAATATGTTCATATCGTCTGCTGCAGAATTGTCATATGAGGGAAAGGGTTAATCCTTTAACGACTTTTGAAACATCTTGACAAAAACGTGAAAAATGTCAATAAATAAGGGTTGAATTCTTAAATAGAGTTGAAAACATTGAGGCAAAAGAAGAAATTGCTCCTTTTGCCACAATGTTTTTAAAATTCGTCTGCTTCAGAGGTGTCAAAGAGCATATATGTGTGGGAAAGGGTTCAATTATTATTTGAACTTTCAACCATATATTGTGGGTACTCAAAAGAATTGTCTCAAATGAGTAAAATTCTATTGAGCGTCGGAAAGCATATATATGTGGGAAAGGGTTAAATCATTATGACCTTTCAACCATATGTTTGGGTACTCAAAAGAATCGTTTCAATGAGAAAAATACTATTGAGCACCAACACCATATGATTAATTAGGTAACAAATTACACATTGTAGGGAAAATTCTTTATAATGAAATTTATTACTGTCTCATGTTTGCTAACAGTACGTTTTTGACCGGTTAAATTAGAAAAATGATTTAACGCTTATACAGACTTTATGGCGAGGTGATTAACCTTGGTAAAAAATTACCAATTTTAGTTACAACCGTTTCACACCAAGCCCTCGACATGTGATCCTTCAAACACTCTTTGATCATGGTGCAGTTGTAGAGTCTGCATCGGGTGCGGGAGGGCGCAGGTTCGATCTTTGGTCAGGTCATACCAAAGACTTAAAAGATGGTAGCAATTACTGCCCTCCTTGGCGCCCAGGGTTGTGAGTTTAGCATAACGACTGACTGGCTGGTGTCAGGATAAATGGACCAGTAGTACTGGTTGTTTACCCAGGAAACACCGTGATATTACTGAAACAATGAAAGAATGTGACAAAAGTTAATCTTGTGTATATTCCAATAGCCCCAACAGAGTGGACGACAATTCCAGTGGTGGTTAAGATCTACAAGTTACTCATCAATGAGTTAAATAATCAGATAGAGAGCAGCATGTCATCACGACCTGGACAGGATCCAGAGGAAGAGGTCAGCACAGAGTTTTACCCTTTCCCACATACCAACAAAAATCTGCATCAGACGATTTTGAAAACATGTTGGCAGAAATGAGGAAAATCTCTTGAAATATAAATGTAAAGAAAGAATGGTTGAAAAAATTGTTGCAAAAGGTTAAATCGCTCATCATGAGCAATTTCTCTTTTTGCCACAATGTTTTCAAAAGTTGTCTGCTGCGGATGCATCATATTGCATCTACAGGTGTGAAAGAGTTTAAGGATTTAACTATTTCTGCTTTTGTTTTTGAATTTTCAGTCTTAATGACTTCAAAAGTTGTCCGTTGCAAACACACAAAAAACTGTGTCTGTATGTGGTATCTTTTGAGTGCCCAGGACATAATAATAATTAACCCCTTTCCCACATACAACAAATCTGCAGCAGACAACTTTTAAAATACCTAGACAAAAGCACAGAAAATCTCTATAAATGTAGTTTAAATAGTAAGAAAAGTTAAAAATATTGTGGCAATTGGGGAAATTACTTGTTTTGAGCAATTTCTCCTTTCCACAGAAGGTTTTCAAAAGTCATCTGCTGCAAAGGCCTCAAAAAGCGTCTATATGTGAGAAATTGTTAAGGAATGAAGAATATTAAAAACTGCTTTTATTTTAGAGCTGTTGGTTTGTCTTATTAGTCTGAAGCTGGTTTCCCCAGAAGGAACTATGGGATAAGTCTCTGTCTGCCGGTCTTTCATTAACCCTTTCCCTCATACGACAATTCTGCAGCAGACGACTTTGAACATATTTTGCCAAAAAATAGAAAATCTCTATAATTGAATGGATAACCTATGACTGAAAGTGGAAAACATAGTGGCAAAAGGAGAAATTGATCGTTTGAGCAATTTCTTCTTTTGTCATTATGTATTCAAAAAAGCAGAAAATTGCAGAATTGTGGTTTTAGCTCAACATTGTACAAATTTTATTGGAAAAAAACCAGGAATGATAATTTTGATACAGAATTGAAAACTTCAGTAATGTAATTAATATATAAGCATGGGGAAAGATAAACTTCGAGGTCAATGCATAATAATTTATATTCCCAAGGATCTGAAGTTTTTCAATTGGGCACAATTGTAATGTATCAGAATCTGATGAAGGTGGCATCAATAAATCCCCCTTTTCACATGCAGTCATATTTTGCCATATCTGCGGCTGATTTGTCTTATGAAGGAAATGGATAAATTCTTATTTTGTCATAATGTTAACACAGGATTGGGAAGAAGAAGATGATGATGATGACGGTTTCGATGTAGAGTTGAGTGGCCAGACCCTGTCCAGTCTACTCGACCAGGTTCAGGGAGAGTTCTTGACCCTGGCCGATGAGGTAGAAGATGAGGAAGACGACCCCGACGCTATTGCTGACCCTGTTTATCAGATCAACTTACAGGTATGTGCTTTATGATAACAAACTTGGGTGGGGTTTCGTTGTGGCATATCTGCTGATTCCACAATGTATATACATGTACAGTCAAACATGTGCTAAAGACCACCTTGGAACAGCGATTCCCTGTATATAGCAACCACACGTTTAGATTCCCAATTAACCCTTTCCCTCATACGACAATATTGCAGCAGATGACTGAACATATTTTGTCAAAAAATAGAAAATCTCTAATTGAATGGATAACCTATGACAAAAAGTGGAAAAACATTGTGGCAAAAGGAGAAATTGCTCGTTTTGAGCAATTTCTTCTTTTGTCACTATGTTTTCAAAAAGCCGTCTGCTGCAGAGGCGGCAGAAAGCGTCTATATGAGGGAAAGGGTTAATCATTCAAGTATGAAAGAGCACCTGTGAAGAAAGACCATATTGTTGTGTTCCCATGGGTGGTCTTTATATACACAGGTTTCACTGTACCTCCATTCTAAATGGAGCTGTTTTGTCTTAATCTGTTTAGCTCGTCTGATTTTTTTAACCCTTTCCCACAAACAGATGCGTTCTGACGTCTTTGCAGCAGCGGGCTTTTGAAAACATTGTGGCAAATGGAGAAATTGCTGAAAATGCGCAGTTTATCTTGCCATAGCTTGAACATGTATTTTGCTTGAACTATGGCTTTTTTTGTGTTAGGATTTTGGTAAAACTTTGCGTTACGGTCTGCTTTTCTCTAGTTTTACTAACTATGGCTTTGAAACTTTGAATACCATGACTGCAAGGGTCATAACTCTTACTATGTATTTTAGTTTAATAATGATCCTTTTGTGTCTTAAAATTTGGGCCAAATTTGGCATTATGGAATTTCATATATCAGATGAGTGAAGATTGATTTCCCTTTTTCGAAGATTCCTTAGTTTGACTGATTTTCTTGTTTTCTTTATTTCAGGCCTATCTCACCGAGTTTCTCCAGTCATTCTCTCAACAGTCATATTACAGCATGTTTTCTTCAAACCACACTGATGCCGAGAGACAAGTGCTTCAGTCAATCAACATCCAATCATAAATATCTTTTTTCCCAGGGTGAAGATAACACAAATGAGATTTTATATTTTAATCCAAATCTTAACTATTTTATAATGTGAGCTGTGTCACTCTAAAACCAACCTTTCGGATTTTGCGAGCAGCAAAGATCCAGATCAGTCTGCACCCCTGCACAGTCTGACCAGGATCATCACTGTAAGCTATGTCATCACACAATCATCCTTGAAGTCTCTTGAGAATCGTTAAGACTAAAACTGGACAATACTGTATTCTAATTTTAGACTGTTACAATCAATTTACTTATATAACAAGTAAATTGATTGTAGCCGTCTAAAATTAGAAAACCTCCAAAGGTAGGTTTTCTCCTGACGCGGCTCAATTGGTTGTGGGCAAAAATAGCAAGAAAATCATGCGAGAAGGTATAGCTAGATTAAGTTAAATAAGAATGAATGGAACATGGACATAGCTAATTGTAAACAAATTACCTCTGATGTGATTTTTGCATCGTCCGCTTGGAATATATCTGAGAGAAAAAGTGTATCAGGATCTGAATAAGATTTCTCCTATTTCCACTTTCTTTTTAAACGTTGTTTTTCCTGAAGGAAAAAGTTTAACCCTTTTCCACATACAACAAATTTGTAGCAGACAAATTCAAAAGCAAGTTTATAAAACATAATAAAACTGAAAAATATCTATAGATGAAAGTATTATAGATTTGTTAAAATTATGACAAACTTCAACAGTTGTCTGCTGTAAATTTTCCTGCAAGTGGTAGAGCGTTCAGATGTATTAATAACTGATTTCACTATAACCCCGTAAATACTTACTTATGTTTTATAAACTGGGATTATGTATTAATGAATTTTTATACTGCTGCTAGGGAAAAAATTTGAGGGTACACCTGACCTATTGTATCAGTTGATCAGTATGAGATATGAGTGGAGCTGCAATAGCTCAGTCTATTAATCCAGGAGTCCCCAGTTCAAAGCCCAGCTGAGTCATTTATTCTCTCTGAGGATTGACTGTGTCGTTTATCTTTAATCAATGGGTTAAACAGTCTATTTTGGAAGGTAGCCAGTTGCCTTGGAAGAATGTTATCAGGAGAACTAGTGTGAAAAAAGCTTCTTAAATGAACTGGCTGCAGTGATATAACTAAAATATCATTGACATCGGATAAACTCCAATCAATGAGATGCAAATTTTGTGGAGCCAACAACTTTTATGATATTTGGTTTTGATACATATGTTTTTATACTATCAAAGCAGTTTGCAGAGGTATTAAGACAGCTTCTATGACAGTTCTAGTTAAAACAATATAGAAAAATCTTGAAATAATTTTTCTTTATCAAAATAACAATTCAAGAGGTGAAATGATTCAAGATCATTGTTTGCATCTATTAATGTGTCATATGAGACAGACACGGTAATTTTGAAAGAAGCTTTTAAATAAATTTGAAGCAATTTTAAATGGACATGTACTTTTGGTCGAAGTTCAAGAAAAAAACAATCATAGGGTATTTGCTAGTACCAATTCATCAGACTCAGTTCAGTCTGATCGTGATATGATGTTGCTTACTTGATTCACCGACAGTTGCACCCTTTCCCAGATAAAGACATGTCTGCAGCTGACATTCATTGAAAACATTATGGCAAAAGAAGACATCCTTTTGCAGCAATGTTTTCAACTCTTCAATAATTATACTTTCTCTTATAGAGATTATACACAATTTTATTTAGATGTTTTCAAAGCGGTCTGTTGCAGATTTGTTTTATCTGGGAAAGGGTAATAGTTATATTTTTTAACAAAACCACTTATAATCCACACTCAATGCCAAAAATGATGTGTTTGTGTAACTGTATTGACTTCAACAGTTTTCCACTTATTTACGCATTTACAGCAGATGCTTCTTGAAAATATTGCGGCAAAAGAAAAACTGGATCAAAATACATCTTTATCATGGAAAGGGTTAAACAGTTTACCTGATATTATAATTTTTATAGTTATCTGCTTTGAAAATCTCGGCCTTAATCGGATTCATATCTTAAATCTGAAGAAAAAAAAAATGTAAATTGGAAATGGAGAGTGTTTGGTTTGATGTGGCCCTTTGGGTATGATAGTGTGTTGTGTGTTTTACTTGACCCTTTCCCCGATTTGCAGCAGACCCCTTTAATAACTAAAAGGCCAAACATATAGAAACTGAATCAAAGAAGGATTAGTTACTCAAGTTGGGGAGGAAGATTGCTCGTTGTGAGCAAAATCCCCTTTTGCCACCATGTTTTCAAGAGTTCTTTGTTAGAGATGTGCCGAAAGGTGTGAGCAAGTGGGAAAGGGTTAATTTAACTAAATGGATGATATTTTAATTGTCTTTTATGTATTGTAATATTGACTGAAGGTAACCTTCATATTTGTTATTAAAAAACCCAAAAAAACACCAGTGCAATTGTTGATTACTAATTCAAATTAAATTAATAATAAATATTTTAATCACAGAAATAGTTTGTCAACTTGTTTTTAGATCAATAAGTGCTCAAAGTAAGCTATTGTGATAACTGTGTTCGTCGTCATCAACAATATCTTAAATAAAGCAACATCTCATAAACAGCTGGGCCAGTTGAAATGTAAACTTCAGAGGAAAGTTGCTTTGGTGGCCGTTTTCATAAATATTGTTCACATAATGACTCGAAAGAAAAACTAGAAACGCCTGTGTTGTTCACTTGTTTATCTAATTATGATATTCGTAAACGGTTACATGAAGATTACATCATAAAACAAAAGCGTTTGCGGGAAATATGATATTGTTAACGTGCGTACATATTAAAACGATTTACGTTAACCAGATGGTAATCCACTTCTGACAGTCTTCTTTCTAAGTTGTTCAAAGAATTTAATTCCTAATCCGTATAGAATTTTGCTAACTGTGGAATGGAATGAAATTACTTCTTCACTGCTTCAGTGAAAGCTGCTTTTCCCTTGCCACATACAAGAAATCTGCTGCACACGACTTGGAAAGACATTTTTATAAATGAAAGATTATTATTTTAACTAAATTGGAAACATTGTGGCAAAAAGAGAACGATCAATTTAAAAACAAAAGAGACTGTGTGCCAGCCTTGGCAAGAAGACATGCGGGAACAATCCTCATCAACTGACTTTAATTGCAAGAGTCACAACATGTTCCTTACATTGTGCATGAGTATGTAAAAATATGTATACTTACCCGTCTGTAAGTACGTATTGATCATTATTAGATGCTTGATTAGTGCAAGGGTATATAGTTATCATTGTGCTTTACTTATATCCGTTCTTGAACTTGTTAACCCTTTCCCTCATACGACAATTATGCAGCAGACGACTTTGAACATTTTTTGTCATAAATTAGAAAATCTCTATAATTGAATGGATAACCTATGACTAAAAGTGGAAAATATTGTGGCAAAAGGAGAAATTGCTCATAAAGACCATATTCTTTTCTGCTTTTGCCACAATACTTTGAACTCTTATTTTTTTTATTTTCATACAAACGGATTCTCCATATTGTTACCAAGATGTTTTAAAAATCGTCTGATAAAGGCTTACCTCTATGATCATTGAATGTCCCCTTTGTGCAAGGTCCACTCAGAGTCATGTATTCATGTCTTTGCAGGAACTCCTCTTGTATAGAAATGAAAATGTCCAAAATTCCACATTTTGTAGCAACTTAAACATGTTTGGCAGACATACAAAACCATGGGCTTCTAATATTAGTAACCCAAAACAAAACATACATATTCTAATTATAACTAATTCAAAAACGGAATTTTAACAATGTTGCCCTAAATTTAATATAAAATGATATTATTCAAAAAGTGTAATGTTTTCAAATATATGTGTATATTGCAATTGAAAAATGTTAAATTTTTCAGAAAATATTATAATTCTGGTTCCCATGTCAACCAAAAGAAAAAAATAAGAAAAAAATCTGCCAAACCGTTTTGCTGATTTTCAGATGATTTTGTCAAATTGTTCCTTTGGTGACCCGGGGACCGGCAAACTAGATTCTTCCAAAATAAAGTACATTGTCGAGTACTAAATGATTCATCAGAAAATAGTTACACATGTTTCAACCTGGGACTACTAATCGTATTAGTAGTCCCAGTTTCAACTAACATAAAGTCATGGGAGAAAAGGTCCCAAAGAATATCACGAAGTTGGAAGGCTCTACGATAGATATTTGGAATCAAATTGTTAACTTAGAAATAATCACTTTTTAAATAATTACACTATCAAATCCTTTTTTTTTATTTTTATAGTTATGCCTTGTCTACTGTAATATTTGTTGTAATGTACACAAGATGGTCAATGGGAAGCAACTCTGGCATAACTCGCTGACTAGATTCTACAAGTTATTTCCCTTAAAACGCCAGGAACCAGTGTTATTATTTTGGGATTTCCGGGGTTTTGACGCCTGTCATTTGTTTAGGTTCGGAAAAAAACTTGGAAGAATTTGTCTGTGGTGACGAAAAATCAGTCTAAAGAAAGGCAGGTATATCGAATCCATTTAATGCACGTCTTGTGACGCAGAAAGACTACGCTTTAACTTGTTTGATCATCGCCTGGCTGACGTGAAGTCTTGTGATCAAATAGTGTTGACATCTCGTTTGTAGCATACTTTAACATATATGTTGTTCGAGATGTTATGAATTTAGAAAAGGCATATGGACGAAAATTCCACGGTTGGCAACCATAGCCAAACATCCATTCTTGTCGATAAATATTTATTCAAGTGCTGTTTGGATAGGAAAGGTAACCGTCCGAACTAATACGCGGATACTGCTTTTAACATGCATCGATTTTTCATTTTGTTTCATTCATGGTCCATCATTCACATCTCGCATAATTGATATCATCTAACACCAAATATTTAGTGCTTGTTGCAAAACATCAGCAATAAATCACAATTTAAATGTAAAGATGAATCTGTGTATTGTCATTGTCATAAACTTTGACCGTACCTTATAACTCAAAAACAGTTACACATAATATTCAAAGATCAGACGGAACTTGTTACACATGTTCCTAGAAATAATACGCATGTCTATGCCATGTAACATACTGATAACTCTGGCTTCGATTATTAAACAGTAATGCCCCTTTTTCGACTAGACGAGTTGGTGTTTGCTCCACTTCAGCTCTTGTTAAAAAAAATATTCTTTTGACAGCTTTACTATGGTTGTTAACATATTTTTTCAGAGACAGTCACAATCATTTGCAAAATCTTGCAAGAATTTCAAAAAAACAACTAATTACGAGTGTTCAAAGAACCGGAATGAATCAACAATGATATATTGTTTGAACTATTTAATCCAACTCCAGTTTACTAATGTTATTACTTTGTATATATATAAAGTCACATTCTATCCAACCAATACAGTTTATATTATTTCCTAAGACTTTGATACATTTCCTTGATGCAGTCAAATTTTGAAAATATTGCAGCAATAGGAGAAATTACTCATAAAGAGCAATTTCTCCATTTGCCTCAATGTTTAATTCTATTCAACAAGACTTTTATTTATAGATACTGTTCTACATTATTTATTAGATATTTCCAAAGTCATCTGCTCATTTGTTTTAAGTGGGAAAGGGTTGTAATTTTGAACAAAATTATGATAACATTTTCAGTGTGGTTACGTGATGATTGGTGATGTTATATTATTGTCCACCTCTAATGATAACACCAACCTATAGGATGATGGTTATTTAAATCGAGAGCAACTACTACAGACTACCCTCCGGTATGGCTAGTTATGATGATCCGGCATCAAAACCATTGTTTGGTGAAACTCAACCACAGGTAATAATTGAAGATTAACCCTTTCCCAAATACAACAATTCTGAAGGACACAACTTCGAAAGGATCTTGACAAAATATGGAATCTCTATAATAAAATGTCTGAGAATTGAATGTAGTTGAATTACACGGAATATATTGAGAGCAGTTGCGCATCTGCTTCAGATGCATCAAAAGGCCATTATATGTGGGAAAGGGGTTAAAACCATTTTCTACTGTTTTTCAAATAAATCAAGGTTGTCCGTTCAGCTCACCATTTATTTCCGGATTCTCTCGTAACTATGGTTACTCGAAGCAACATTCTTCCCGGGCAACCAGCTACCTTCCAACATAGAATTTGAGCCCATTGATGGAAAATTAATGATTTTGGTCACAATAACATTTGCGAATCATCAGAAAGAATTACTGCAGGGCTTTTTGAAAACATAGTGACAAAAGAAGAAATTGCACAAAACGTGCAATTTCTCCTTTTGCCTCAATGTTTTCCACTTTTTGTCATAGGTTATCCATTCAATTATGGAGATTTTCTATGTTTTGACAAAATACGTTCAAAGTCGTCTGCTGCAGACTTGTCTATGAGGGAAAGGGTTAACAGATAATTTTGATCGGCAATCGGTTAATTTTGAAAACCCTGATTACTGACTTTGCATAGGTAACAGAATAATCAATATTATCTCTTAGTTGAGTTGTTCAGGATTCCAGTTAAAAGAGTAAATGTAAGCCTTATGCCAGTAGAGTGATATAAGCCAGACGTCCAGATAAGGAGGGGTATAGAGCTTTTTTCCCCCACAACATCTCTCTTATTATCCCACCCAACCCTATGAGGTGGTTACTCAAAAGAATCATCTCATTGAGAACAAGTTTATCATAGGGTTAGAGGGACGAATAAGGATTTCAGAACATGTAAAATGCCCATTCTCGAGAGTTCTGTATAAGCCTTCTTGGGCCTCTTGTAATAATACTGTTGTGTATTAATTTTTATCAATTTCAGGACAAGTTATGTAATCTGATATTGGCCTGTAGCACAGGAATTATTGTTGCAGTAAGTATTATTTTATTAACCATCAGTCCCAATATGGACAACTTTGATTTTTTTGGCAGCAGCATGCAGCTTTTGAAATGATTGTTTGAAAATGAGAATGTGCACAATAAGAGCGATTTCTCCTTTCCCAACAATGTTTTAAATTGTTATCATAATTATGGTTCTCTATTTCCAGATGTAAGAGAGTTTTCCTGAGTTGTCAACAAATATTGGTTTTGCTTTATTGGGGGTTTATGCAATTTTCAACATTATCACATTTACATCACAACTACACTACACTTATTCATGATTCCTAAGTAAATAAACCAGAAATTGGGCTTGTAAATGTGCCCGCCACTCCACCATGACTGCCATGCTCCAACTGGATTTCAAACTCAGTAGTTTACACACAAACCATCTTTAAATCATGATGAAATATTGTGGGCATTGTAGTTTCTGTCAAAAAACTAAAAGTGTAGCCCCCTCGTTTCACCCTATACATCTAAATGTGACTCCAACATCGTGAAGCAACAATTACACTTCATGAGTATGTTGTTTGTTTTGACTTATTTTTCAGGTTACACTTGTGAGTGCATTTGTGTTTCCCGCATGGCCTCCAAACCCAATCAACATATTCTTCGCTGTTGTTATGATGTTTATTGCATTCTCTCATCTTTTACTGGTAAGTTGGATCACTAAATAGGCATTTTGTTTTACCTTTTAAGCTCCTCTGATTATTTTGAAACAGAAAATGACTTTGTGAAACACCAATGTCCTGGGTGACAATAAATGTTTTTAGCTCTTTGACCGTCTACCAAATTTGTTTAACCCTTATCCTCATATAGACACTTTCTGACGCCTCTGCAGCAGATGGCTTTTTGAAAACATAGTGACAAAAGTAGAAACTGCTCAAAAGGACGACGTGAACAGCGGGTGTTTTCCTTTTATGCTATATAGTCAAAACTTCCCTGATTTGAAAATAATTTGGCACAAATGTTCCTTTCTTGAGTGACTTACCAAGTTTGTTAAAATAATTCTAACCAAGGGTCAGGGCTTGTTTTCCTTATATGGTATACAGTAAAAACTTTAAAAATAGAACTGGCATAATTTGAAGAAATATTGGCACAAATGTTCCTTAGGTGACGTGGCTGGTCATTCTTAAATGGTTTATTGTTAAAACTTCTAACAGGGGGCAGTGCTCATTTTCCTTATATGTTTAGAGTAAAAACTTTAAGAATCTTCTTGTTTGAATGTATTGGTTGTAAATAACTTGACACTCATGTTCCTTTGGTGAGCCTCTACTATTTTTATGCCCCCACAGAATCTCCGATTCGGGGGGCATATAGTTTTTGGCCTGTCTGTTGGTCTGTCTGTTGGTCTGTCTGTCTGTCTGCACAAAAAAAACTTTAACCTTGGCCATTACTTTTGAACCATAACAGGTACGGCTACCATATTTCACATGTGTATTCCTTGTGACATGACCTTTCTGTCAGTACCAACATTTTTGACCTTGCGACCTTGACCTTTGACCTAGAGGTTGCCATTCTCGAAAAAAACTTTAACCTTGGCCATTACTTTTGAACCATAACAGATACGGCTACCATATTTCACATGTGTATTCCTTGTGACATGACCTTTCTGTCAGTACCAACATTTTTGACCTTGCGACCTTGACCTTTGACCTAGATGTTGCCATACTAAAAAAAAACTTTAACCTTGGCCATTTCTTTTGAACCATAACAGGTACGGCTACCATATTTCACATGTGTATTCCTTGTGACATGACCTTTCTGTCAGTACCAACATTTTTGACCTTGCGACCATGACCTTTGACCTAGATGTTGCCATTCTCGAAAAAAACTTTAACCTTGGCCATTACTTTTGAACCATAACAGATACGGCTACCATATTTCACATGTGTATTCCTTGTGACATGACCTTTCTGTCAGTACCAACATTTTTCACCTTGCGACCTTGACCTTGACCTAGATGTTGCCATTCTCGAAAAAAACTTTAACCTTGGCCATTTCTTTTGAACCATAACAGGTATGGCTACCATATTTCACATGTGTATTCCTTGTGACATGACCTTTCTGTCAGTACCTTGCGACCTTGACCTTGACCTAGATGTTGCCATTCTCGAAAAAAACTTTAACCTTGGCCATTACTTTTGAACCATAACAGGTATGGCTACCATATTTCACATGTCAGTACCAACATATTTGACCTTGCGACCTTGACCTTTGACCTAGATGTTGCCATTCTCGAAAAAAACTTTAACCTTGGCCATTACTTTTGAACCATAACAGATACGGCTACCATATTTCACATGTGTATTCCCTGTGACATGACCTTTCTGTCAGTACCAACATTTTTGACCTTGCGACCTTTACCTTTGACCTAGATGTTGCCATTCTCAATTTTTTTTTAACCTTCCCCACTACTTTTGAACAATAACAGGTAATGCTACCATATTTCACATGTGTATACCTTGCGACCTTGACCTTTGACCTAGATGTTGCCATTGGGGGGCATCAGTGTTTCACAAACACATCTTGTTTTTTTAAATAATTTCACCCAAACTACCATGATATGGCTTTGAAACATATTCATCATCCGATGTCTTTCTAATGCAAAGGCCATAGGTCTAACTTTGACATTTTGCATTAGTTTTGATAAAAGGAAATATTGTTGTTTTTTTCCAGATTTTTTGGTACAGGCAAGGGGACTTGGAACCCAAGTTTTTACGGATGATCTTCTATAACGCTTTTACCATGATTTTGTTATGTATTTGTGGTAACTTGTATATACATAATGTATGATATTTGTCTATTTCCATAAATAATGGTTGATTATATCTTGATAGGCAACGCCTAACCCTTTCCCACATACAGATGATTTCTGACACCTCTGCAGCAGACATCTTTGAAAACATTGTGGCAAATAGAGAAATTGCTCATCATGAGAAATTTTCTCATTTACCACAAAGGTTTCAATTCTATTTAATAAATATACTTTCATTTATGGAGATTTTCATCTTTTTGTCTAGATGTTTTCAAAGTCGTTTGCTAAAGAATTGTTGTATGTGGGAAAGGGTTAAAACAGTGACTTTTATCAAGTGATATTTTTCACTGTTTACTTTGTCTCCAACAGAGACTACATCAATGAGTAAAAAATAAAATTAATAGAACAATTGCTTTTTTAGATTTAAGATTGAGATATATTTCCATTCCTGAATACCAGTTTTTTTCAAATCTTCATCAAACTTGTCGAAACATGTTTGTTGGCATAAAGTCTTGGCCAAGTACGATAACCAGCCAAATTGTGCAAGATACTTTTGGACTAGGGCCTTTCAATTATCCAAAATAGCCATATAAACCATGTCCAACTCAGGCAGTTTTCATCCAATCTTGACCATACTGGGTGAACATTTTTGTCGTCATAAAGTCTGGGTCTAAAGGCACTTTTCGATTATGGCCCTTGAATAATACAAGATATAGCCCAATAGGCCTTGTCCACTTTTTAACTTCATCAGTTATATCCAATCTTCATTAAACTTGCTGTAAATGTTTATGGGCATAATACCACTGTTGGGATAAAAAGAAAACTGGCCAAATAACTTGGTTGTTCCTGAGTTATACCTCCCTGTTGGGCGTTACTAGAGACAGTTTTGGCAATCTTGTTATCTTGTGGAACAGCAACTGGTGAAAATTTCACTTTTGGGGCTCTCTCAGTGAAAATATATCTTAATTTTACATGGAAACAAACAATTATCATCTATGTATAGCACAATACTGTGATACTGTATCGTTCTTTTGCCAAAATATTTTCAACACCATTCAATAATTTTACTGGGATTTCTTGAGATTTCCATAGTTTTGCCCAGATGTTTGCGTAATCGTATGTCTGCAGATTTGTCGTATGTGGGAATGGGTTAGAAAAAAAAATTGGGTAAAGGGTTAACTGCCCTTGTCTTTTTTCATTCTAATCAAACCAATGTTTTTGGCTCTCTTACATATTATTCTTTTGTCAACTTTGTGATAGTTTTGAGTTTGGAAGAGAATGATTGTCCATGTAAATAGAACTGTCGCAAGATTAATACATATCAAGGTCAGTTTACATAGAAATTATTTAGTAAACTAATCTTGTCATGTGACAGTTCAATTAACACTTTCCCCCTTGTAGAAACTATCTGACGTTTATGAAGCAGACAACTTTTGAAAACATTCTGACAAAAAGTGAATTTCTCCATTTGCCACAATGTTTTCAACTCTATTCACCAATTATATATTTCTATATTTCTAGATATGTCTCAAAAGTCGTCGGCTGCAGTTTTGTTTTAATTGGGAAAGGGTTAACATTATCTGATCTATTATTTATCTTCTGCTTTGCAAGACCATTCTGTGGTATATGCATTATAACGGCTAATACTGGGAAACATAAATACTATTGGGACTTTTCTATTGCCTGCAATAATACAGCAACTTAGTTGTGTTACCCTTTCATTTGAGTGGGAGTATACTAGGGTACTTGTGACAGGGGATGGAAAGTGAGGCAAATGTTTTCATATTTTAAAGTTGTCTCAAAATGCACCACATTTCATCAACCCTGGCATTTTTTTTGCGATTTTGTTATTTTTATTGTTATAAATTGTTATGTTTACCTACTTTAATAGTTATTATGTAAAGTTTCAAAAGTAGTCTGCTGTAGAGGCGTCAGAACGCATCTGCATGAGGCAAGAGACTTCCCTCTTTGGAGCTTAGAAACGCTGAGGTAAATTTACTTAAGCAAAACTAGTAATTTACCCAGGATACACTGTGATTCAACCCTTTCCCACATACAACAAAACTTGCAGCAGTTGACTGTGGAAATAATAAAAATCAGGCAAAAAATAAGAAAAATCTCTATATGAAATTTTAGAAAGAATTGAAAATGTAATGGTGGAAGGAGAAAGTGCCTCTGCAGCAGGCGGCTTTTTAAAAACATAGTGACAAAACGAGCAATTTCTACTTTTGCCACAATGTTTTCCACTTTTAGTCATAGGTTATACATTCAATTATAAAGATTTACTAATTATACCCCCTTCGAAGAAGAGGGGGTATATAGGAGTCACTGTGTCGGGCAGTCTGTCTGTCTGTCTGTCTGGCAGTCGGCTGGAAGCCATATTTTTGTCTGGCCTATTTCTTACAAACCACTGGGTGGAATTCAATACAATTTTACATGAAGCTTCTACCAAGAGGAGATGTGCATATCCTAAAGGGGTTACAATTGCATGTTATTTTACAGAGTTATGGCCCTTTTACTTATTAAGTTATGGTGTAGGTCAAGGTGCTGTTTAGGGGGTATTTATCATCTTCAGTGATAGTTCTAGTTTTTGATAAAATATGTTCAAAGTCGTCTGCTGCAGAATTGTTGTATGAGGGAAAGGGTTAAATGTGTCTTGATGAGAGAGAATTCGTCTGCATGTTGGAAAGGGTTGAAATGGGGGCAATGTGGCATTTTTACTAATGCATTTGTAGTAAATGTAAATTTGTGCACTCCTTTCAAAGCTGTGAATGAAATTGACTGATAGATCAGTAGTAACCCTTTTCTTGATATAGACGACATTTGCAGGAGACTTTGAAAACATTGTAGAAAAAGGAGAAGTTGCTCAAAATGAGCAATTTCTACTTTTTTAAAATGATTTAAACTCTGTTTCAAATAAGCCATTTCCCACATGCAGATGCATTTTAAAATATCAGCAGTAGACAACTTTTTAAAACATTGAGATAAAAGGAGTAATTTCTCATCATGAGCAGTTTCTCTTTTTGCCATGAATGTTTCATATATTATGAGTCCGACGACATCTGTATGTTTTCAAAATCATTTCGTTGATATTTTTTGTTTGAGGGAAGGAGTTGTTCTTCCAATTTTGTCCCTCTAGTTGATTTCTTGTGACATTTCAAATTTGCACAGAATTTCTTATCTTAAAACATGTTCAAATAGTAGGTCAAATTTGTCAAAATCGAAGTTGTCAAAATTAGTTGAGAGTTAGCTGTTTTACTGTCAGTACTTAAAAAATGCAAGAAATATTTCATCGGAAATTAATCTTTTCCCATCTAAAGAAGCATTTTGTCGCTTCTGCAGCAGATGACATTTGAAAACACTTTGAGTAAAGGAGAAATTGCTCATAAAGTGCAACTTCTCCTTTTGTCACATTATTTTCAACTCTAGTCAATGATTATAACTCATTTATTTAGATTTTCTTTATTATCTGCTGCATATTCGTTTCATGCTGTAAAGAAATTTATAGGCTTTCCGAAACTGTATAAAGAAAAGATAATGGGTGTGAAGTAGTAAGATCATTAACCCTTTCCCTCATATAGAGGCTTTCAGACGCCTCTGCAGCAGATAGCTTTTTGAAAACATAATGATAAAAGAAGAAATTGCACAAAACGTGCAATTTCTCCTTTTGCCACAATGTTTTCCACTTTTAGTCATAGGTTATCCATTTAATTATTGAGATTTTCCATTTTTTGACAAAATGTGTTTAAAGTCATCTGCTGCAGAATTGTTGTATGAGGGAAAGGGTTAACCAATACCTGATACAACAAATCTGCAGCAGACGACTTTAAAATCTTCTGATCAAAATCATGGAAACTCTATAAATAGAAGTTTTACTACTGGAAAGAGTTGAAAACATTGTGGCAAAAGGAGGAATTGCTCGTTTTGAGCAATTTCTTCTTTTGTCACAATGTTTTCAAAAGTCGTCTGCTGCAGAGGCGTCAGAAACCACCAATACCTGATGTGCCATTTTAGACTTATTCAAATCTGAAAGTTTTCATTTCATACAAAAGTAACTATTATTTAAAACGTTACAATTGAACATTTTGTGAAAGGAAGAAGTTGCAAGAAATTGAATTATATAATTGTAAGCAATTAAGCCTCTTTTTTCTGCAATCTTTCCAAAATTCATTTTCTGATTCTAAAGCACTGATGTAAATACTCTCCAACCTGTGTTTAAAGACCAACCTTGGGAAGAGACCAGTCTGGTCTTTGTTTACAGGTGGTCTTTAATAGCAGGATTATTTATGCAAAACATGAGTAATTGGGAAATTTAAAGTGTGGTTGCTACAGACAGGGAATTTCTAAACAAAGGTGGTCTTTAGCACAGGTTTGACTGTATAACCGTTTATCTGTAATAAAAGTTTGATATTCAGATGAGTTCAAACAATGTTTATAAATGTTGTCTGCTGCAGATGCAACAATCGTTGTCTTTATTAGACTAAGGGTTAAATACATACAAGCCACTTCTAGCACTTGGGGTAATTTATCTTCACCCACACTTGGGGGGGGGGGGGGGTCTTATTTCCTCACCCAATTGACATACATGTAATTTAAAGTAAGATTGGTGTGTTACTACAACTACTGAGGCCGAGCCCCGGTAGCTTAGTCGGTAGTGAGACAGGCTGTCGTTCCATGGGTTGTGAGTTTGAACTCTAGTTTGGTCAACATTCTTTTTGACGTTTGACAAAGCATTATTTGTCTCCCACCAATGGGCTAACTTTTTGTGGGAAATCCGCCACTTGCTTTGAAAGACTGTTGTGTGGAGTAGTGGTGAAAGAAAGCCAGGAAACACATTGGTAGGTGAAATGGCCGATGTGATATGGCTGAAAAAAAAATGAAAATGGTTTTAACCCCAATTAATCATACAACTACGTTACTGAGGCTACACTTCTAGTTTTTGTATGTCAGAAGATGCAATGTAATAAAATGACAGTGAAGACTTTCATTTATATGGAACCATCTCAACCCTTTCCCTCATACAGATGCTTTCTGACACCTCTTCAGCAGTCGACTTTTGAAAACTGGCAAAAAAAGAAATTGCTCATACTGAGCGCAATTTCTCCTTTTGCTACAATGTTTTCAACTCTATTCAATGATTTAACTTTCATTTATAGAGGTTTTTTTTTCCAGATATTATCTAAGTCTTCAGCTGTATATTTGTTTTATGAGGGAAAGGATTAAATGTACACAGATGTAACTGATCCCCAAATCACCAGATTTGGCTCCTACACATTGAAAAGCTTCCATCTTTTGACCTCATTTGACCTCAAGAATAAATTGCGTTATAACACACTAAGTCCACTCATTTCCCATCATAGGCATACTTGTCCATGACATTCTTTGTATGATATCAAAGTAGTTTATCCAAAAAAAGACACTGATTTTTAATTTTAAATTTTAAATGACCATGTAATTTATGTTCTTTATTTGTTTGTATTACAAGATGCATGTATATGTATACGTAAATGATAACTATATCTATGTCTATGATAACTCATTGAAGGAGCTAGAGATCTAGCTTTGATTGAGAACTGCATTCTAAATGTACGAGGAAGACATTTTTTGTTTAAATACACAAGATCATTGAGAGCATTCTGTTGTAGTTAATTGGTGATATGTCATGTATGACTGACATGCAGAGTATTCTGAATCTGCACTGTGCACAATTGTTCTAAGGTTGGTTTTCCTGGAGCACTGCTCAAATAGTTGTGCTTTGATTTTAATTTGCATGTTAACTCATTCCGCCATACAAGAACATTCTGCAGCAGACGACTTTGAAAACATATTGGCAAAACCATGGAAACTCTTTATAAATAAAGAACAATTATTGAAACATTGTAGCAAAAGGTTAATGAGCAATTTCTCCCTTTGTCTCATTGTTTTCAAAAGCCATCTGCTGTAAAGGCGCCAGAAAGCGGCTACATCTGGGAAAGTTTAAAAATATCATGAAAGGTCTTTTTCATCAGATTTTAACCCTTTCCCACATACAATGATCTTCAGCAGATGACTTTGAAAACATCTAGGCAAAAGTATGGATAATCTCTATAAATGAAGGTATGTATATACTCACCCTAGTTAAATTAACGAAGAGAGTTGAAACATTATGGCAAATGGAGAATCTGCTTGTTTTGAGCAATTTCTCATTTTGTCACAATGTGTTCAAAACTCAGATGCTGCAGATGAAGATGCTCATAATGAACAATGTCATCTTTTACCATAATGTTTTCAACACTATTCTAATTATACTTCCTTATAAAGAAATATTCAATACTTTTGCCATGAAGTTTTCAAAGTGGTCTGCTGCATATTTGTTTTAAGTGGGAAAATGTTAAGTTTTATTGGAAAAAAGTAGGAAAACATATGAAACAGGACGTAACTACTTGATATATGTAGTACTTCTCATTGTGTGTAATTATTCATGTTGTCTTAGCCCTTTCCCACATACAACAAATCTGCAGCACTATGAAATCATGAAGTCGGATATAGGGAAACTCTCTATTAGTCAAAGGACAATTATTTAATAAATTTGTTAACTTTGTGGTGAAAGGAGAAATTGCTCATAATGAACAAATTTTCCTTTTTCAACAAGGTTTTCAAAAGTCATCTGCTGCAGAGGCATCAGAAAAGGTCTGAATATGGGAAAGGGTTAAACTTAACCCATTAGCTGATAATGAAGTCCCTTATTGAGTGAAGAAATCTGAAGAAAAAAAAATGATATTATTCATAGAAAAGCAAACAATGTAGAAAACAAGAATTTTCTCATGATGAGCAAAACCATTGTTTTTCTCAACAATGATTTAAAAGTTCTCCACTGCAGTAGTTTAAATTTCAGTTGATTAGTGAATCCTTTCTCAAATGCAACAAATCTGCAGCAGACGATTCAAAAACATATAGGACAAACTATGAATGAAAGTATAATTATTGGAAAGAGTTGAAATAATTGTAGTAAAAGGTGAAATTGCGCATAATGAGCAATTTCTCCCTTTGCCACGATGATTTAAAAAGTTGTCTGCTTCTTATGCGTTTGCAAGTGGGAAAGGGTTAAAGAGAAATACAGAGATTGGTGATTCCGACAATTTTTTCTTTCATGCAAGAAGCAAAATTAAATTATAATAGTTGTTGCCATATTTGTTAGCTTTTTAACCTGAGCTTGTGGAAGTGTTCATTTTTAGCGTATGTGATCCCTTTGTGTCCATCATAAAGCGTCGTTATTCAGCACCAGTTTATTTTACCCTTCCCCTTATACAGCACATCTGCAGTAGTTGAGTTTGAACTTATCTGTGCAAAAATATGCTAAAATAAGTTGAAAGTATGTACTTATCTGTAATTATTCTAGTTTACCTTTCCCATACGAGAAGCAGGCAACTTTTTAAAAGATTTTGGCAAGAGAAGAACTTTCTCAATGTGAGCAATATCTTCTTTTGCTAAAATGTATTCAATTTCTTTTATCAATAATTCTTTCATTGATCGAAACTTTCCAAATTGTTTCAATAGATGTTTTTTCAAGTCACCTGTTGCATATTTGTTATATGTTAGAAATGGTTGAGGTAAAAGAAAAGTCCATGTCATTGCAGGTGTAGGGTGCATTATATACCTGCTTATATAGGGCGACACTCATGTAAATAACTGTGTATGTTATACTACTCTTTATAAAATAAATATTTTTAGATGTTGTATTTATCATGATGAAATGAAATTGCTGAAATACCCTGATATGTCATGGTTGTTTTTGATTCGTTTTAATAATCACGTCCCTTTAATAATCACGTCCCGGGTTCGATCCCAAGTCACAGCTGTCACGGTGAAGTGCCCTCGATGGTCAAGGCACATTTCCTATCCAATTTCTGGTTTGTGTACCAAGGGATCAGGATAACTGCAATTTCGCAGTGATATAATTGAAAAGATGTTGAAAACGGCGTAAAAAACAACAACAACAGCATAAAACAAAGCAAAAATGTGGAGAAGATTTCAAGAACTAACACTTTTATACGGCGTTCAGACAGTGCTGATTATGGCTCCCGTTTAAGATCAGACAGCGCTACGACACGAACAGTGAAAAGGTCAAATTACTATCCTCAATAATCTGGAATGGTCTACCATTGTCTGAACGCAGTAGTTTACGTTCGTAACTGAGTCCTGCGGATCGGAAATGGTCCGGAGAGGTCGGCCAAGCATTTAGGTGCGTCCCGTAACATTCGGGAAACTCAGCCGATTTTGTCTAGTCGGACGACAATCGTGAATATGTCGTGACAGATGTGCAGTATCGCATTTAAATCGTAACAATGGCCTATGTTGTCTGTACGGTGTCCTTTGGAACGGACATGATCTGCATGCATTTTTCATTGCCGGTTGAGTCTAGATTGCGTCCAGATCTTGCCGAAAGCGAACCGTCTTCGACGAATCGGTTATTAATACGAAATTCGGCCATTATACCCACGTCAGAGTCCCGACAATTACAGAACACGATACAACTGAGTCCAGACAATTACAGAACACGATACGACTGAGTCCAGACAAAGCCGTTTGCAATGCGGTACAGCAGACTGTGATATGATTTCGTTCCGACAGTGTCCCGATCATCACGACAATATGGCGACAATTGTAGAATTCCAGATGCGTGGATTTCCAGATTCGGCTGAGCTGCTCACGTCTGGAGAATAACATGGGTGTATCTGTGTATCTGTGTGTGTGTCATTCATCGATAGTACTTTGATCGGTCAGCCAAGAATGCTGCCCGTAGACTATGACTTCTGCAGCAGATGTCTCTCGTGGAAAAGGAATAAAAAGAAGAAGACCTTCTGTTTGCCAATTATTATTTGAACAGAAGGGAACTGCGACCCGGTAGAAATAGAAGATACTGGGCAAAGCAGCCCTGGATATCTAGAAGGGAGCGGCTCGGCCAGTATGGCTCATTGATGAGGGAGCTGGGAGAAGAAGATCAAGAAGCATTCATCAACTACATGGAACTGCTCGATGAAGTCCTGGCTCGGATCACACCCGCATCACCAAACAAGATACCTGGTGGATGCATGCGAACTATACAAATCGGATCAGAATCGAATTGAGAACGGGATAATCGGGACGAATTCTGCTGAAACCGGCTGAATCGGGACACTTCCTGAACAATATCTGAGAGTTTTTTACAAATTTTAATAAAGTTTGAATTTCCAGCCACGAATCACAACCTTACTTAGTGCTAGGTAATACTTAAATACTGAAAAGCATATTTCATCATTATTGAATTTGGTTGTAAACATTGTGGCATAAGGAGACATTGCTTATTTGAGCAATTTTCTCCGCTTACCAAAATGCTTTAAAACGTCGTCTGCTACATTTACATGAAGGATATATTTTTAAAGATTTAGCATAAGCCCTATATGGCGAAAAGACCCTTCCCCTGGCGGCAATATTTTAGACCAATCAACATGGCTTGAATAAAAATAAAAGATGATCACCCAAGAAGCATTCTATAATTTTTTAAAAATCGACCAGATCATTTCGGAGAAAAAGGTTTTTAAATGTTTACTGTATATGGGAAACAAGCTCTGCCATCTGGCAGCCATGTGGTTTTTTTACCAATCAATAAGACCTGAAGGAATGTGGTTTTGTTATCGATACTTTGATTGGCGGACGCAAAGGTCAATCTGAGATGACCTATATCAGGCAGTCATCAGATCTATTTATAAGAGCGATTGCTACTGCAGCGAAGAGTAGGTCTGTTTTTAATGAGATCACATAAAACCTACACTACAAGTACATTTAGCCGTCCCGCGAGAAAACCAACATTGTGAGCTCTGCGTAATGTATCGACCCGGATCAGCCTATACATGCCGCGCAGGCTAATCAGGACAGACACTTTTTGACTCCTGTGGATTTACTACTTTAAGAATCATTACTCATTACCTCTATCTCCCTGAGACGGAATGAGTCGGTCCGGATTAGCCTGCGCGGAATGCGCATTCTGATCCGGATCGATACATTACGCAGATACCATAATGTTGATTTTCTCGTGGAACGGCTCATTTGTAGATTTGGTCGAATAAGTCACTTATATTTAGCCGAGCCTCGGTAGCAACGCGGGCTGTCAATCCAGGGGTTGTGAGTTCAAGCTCGGCCAACATTCTTTCCGGCGTTGGACAAAAGTCACTGTGACAAGCGTCAATCGTCTTTCGCCAATGGGATTACATTCTATGTGAAAAAGCAGCTAGTTTCTGTAAATGAATGTTGTGAGAAAGATAGGAAACCCATACGTAGGTGAACTGACCGCCGTGATATGACTGAAGAATTGTTGAAAACGGCGTTAAGTCCCAATCAATTACCAATATTAACCCTTAACCCGCTGTACACAGCTGTAAACAACATTTGCATATATTGTTTTGCTAGACTTTAAGTACAATTGTGAACATAGTAGACGATGGTCAGCATATGCACGTTCGTTCAGTAAGATTTCGTCCCTTCTCACTTATCAATTATTAGAAAATTCTAGTCCAGTATTATGTAAGATCTTACAAAAAGCAGAGATAAGGATTGCGGTTGATGGAAGACCGTCGATGGCCAGTTTTCTGTTGATGCTACTCAAATCAGTTTGCATGTTGTTGTGAACCGAATAAAATGGCAATAAGATAAAAAGAAACGACGGAACGCAATTTTTG
>JASEVX010000007.1:31524760-31582430 GCA_031761405.1 Serripes groenlandicus
ATATTCTTTCATTGATCGGAAACTTTCAATTTGTTTTCAATAGATGTTTTGTTCAAGTCACCTGTTGCATATTTGTTATGATGTTAGAATGGTTGAGGTAAAAGAAAAGTCCATGTCATTGCAGGTGTAGGGTGCATTATATACCTGCTTATATAGGCGACACTCATGTAAATAACCTGTGTATGTTATACTACTCTTTATAAAATAAAATATTTTTAGATGTTGTATTTATCTCATGATTAATGAAATTGCTGAACATACCCTGATATGTCATGGTTGTTTTTGATTCGTTTTAATATTCACGTCCCTTTAATATACACGTCCCGGGTTCTGATCCCAGTCACAGCTGTCACGGTGAAGTGCCCTCATGGTCAAGGGCACATTTCCTATCCATATTCTGGTTTGTGTACCAAGGGGGATCAGGATAACTGCAATTTCGCAGTGATATAATTGAAAAGATGTTGAAAACGGCGTAAAAAACAACAACAACAGCATAAAACAAAGCAAAAATGTGGAGAAGATTTCAAGATCTAACACTTTTTAAAGGGGCTTCTAGACTGCTGATGTTATGGCTCCCGTTTAGATCAGACAGCGCTACGACACGAACAGTGAAAAGGTCAAATTACATACTCAATAATCTGGAATGGTCTACCATTGTCTGAACGCAGTAGTTTTACGTTCGTAACTGAGTCATGCGGATCGGAAATGGTCCGAGAAGGTCGGCCAAGCATTTAGGTGCGTCCCGTAACATTCGGAAACTCAGCCGATTTTGTCTAGTCGGACGACAATCGTGAATATGTGTCGTGACAGAGATGTGCAGTATCGGCATTTAAATCGTAACAATGGCCTATTTGTCTGTACGGTGTCCTTTGGAACGGACATGATCTGCATGCATTTTTCATTGCCGGTTGAGTCTAGATTGCGTCCCGAATCTTTGCCGAAAGCGAACCGTCTTCGACGAATCGGTTATTAATACGAAATTCGGGCCATTATACCCACGTCTAGAGTCCTCCCGACAATTACAGAACACGATACAACTGAGTCCAGACAATTACAGAACACGATACGGACAGGAGGGTCCAGAACAAAGCCGTTTGCAGAATGCGGTACAGCAGACTGTGATATGATTTCGTTCCGACAGTGTCCCCGATCATCACGACATATGGCGACAATTGTAGAATTCCAGATGCGTGATTTCCAGATTCGGCTGAGCTGCTCACGTCTGGAGAATAACATGGGTGTATCTGTGTAGTCTGTGTGTGTTTCATTCATCGATAGTACTTTGATCGGTCAGCCAAGAATGCGCCCCGTAGACTATGACTTCTGCAGCAGATGTCTCTCGTGGAAAAGGAATAAAAAGAAGAAGACCTTCTGTTTGCCAATTATTATTTGAACAGAAGAGGGAACTGCGGGACCACGGTAGAAATAGAAGATACTGGGCAAAGCAGGCCCTGGATATCTAGAAGGAGCGCGCTCGGCCAGTATGCGTCATTGATGAGGGAGCTGGGAGAAGAAGATCAAGAAGCATTCATCAACTACAAGTGGAACTGCTCGATGAAGTCCCTGCCTCGATCACACCGCCTCACCAAACAAGAATACCTGGTGGATGCATGCGAACTATACAAAATCGGATCAGAATCTAATTGAGTAACCGGGATATCGGGAAGAATTCTGCTGAAACCGGCTGAATCGGGACACTTCCTGAACATATCTGAGAGATTTTGTTTTTACAAATTGTTATATAAAGTTTGAATTTCCTGCCACCAGATTCACAAACGTACTTAGTGCTAGGTAATACTTAAATACTGAAAAGCATATTTCATCATTATTGAATTTGGTTGTAAGACATTGTGGCATAAGGGAGACATTGCTTATTTGAGTCAATTTTCTCCGCTTAACCAAAAGTGCTTTAAAACGTCGTCTGCTTACATTTACATGAAGGATATATTTTTTAAGAATTTAGCAATAAGCCCTATATGGGCGAAAAGACCCTTCCCCTGGCGGCAATATTTTGAGACCAATCAACATGGCTTGAATAAAAATAAAAGATGATCATCCCCAAGAAGCATTCTATAATTTTTTAAAAATCGACCAGATCATTTCGGAGGAGAAAAGGTTTTTAAATGTTTACTGTATATGGGAAACAAGCCTCTGCCATCTGGCAGCCATGTGGTTTTTTTACCAATCAATAAGACCTGAAGGAATGTGGTTTTTGTTATTCGATACTTTGATTGGCGGACGCAAAAGGTCAATCTGAGATGACCTATATCAGGCAGTCATCAGATCTATTTATAAAGGGCGATTGCTACTGCAGCGAAGAGTAGGTCTGTTTTTAATGAGATCACATAAAACCTACACTACAAGTACATTTAGCCGTCCCGCGAGAAAAACCAACATTGTGAGCTCATGCGTAATGTATCGACCCCGGATCAGCCTATACATGCCGCGGCAGGGCTAATCAGGACAGACACTTTTTGACTCCTTGTGGATTTACTACTTTAAGAATCATTACTCATTACCTCTATCTCCCTGAGACGGAATGAGTCGGTCCGGATTAGCCCTGCGCGGAATGCGCATTCTGATCCGGATCGATACATTACGCAGATACCATAATGTTGATTTTCTCGTGTGGAACGGCTTCACATTTGTAGATTTGGTCGAATAAGTCACTTATATTTAGCCGAGCCGCTCGGGTAGCAACGCGGGCTGTCAATCCAGGGGTTGTGAGGTTCAAGCTCGGCACAACATTCTTTCCGGCGTTGGACAAAAGTCACTGTGACAAGCGTCAATCGTCTTTCTCGCCAATGGGAATTACATTCTATGTGAAAAAGGGCAGCTAGTTTCTGTAAATGAATGTTGTGAGAAAGATAGGAAACCCATACGTAGGGTGAACTGACCGCCGTGATAATGACTGAAGAATAGTGAAAACTCGGCGAAAACGGGTTAAGTTCCCAATCAATTACCAATATTAACCCTTAACCCGCTGTACACAGCTGTAAACAACATTTGCATATATTGGTTTTTGCTAGACTTTAAGTACAATTGTGATACATAGTAGACGATGGTCAGCATATGCCACGTTCGTTCAGTAAGATTTTCGGTCCCTTCTCCACTTTATCAATTATTAGAAAATTCTTCAGTTTATAATAAAGAAGTTTTGGGGGTTAGAGAAACAATCTCTAGCCAGTATTCTTGTAAGTTTTATAAAGCAGAGGTTGAGGAAGGATTTGCGGATGATGGAAGACCCCGTTCGATGGCCAGTTTTCTGTTTGATGCTACTCAAATCAGTTTGCATGTTGTTGTGAACCGAATAAAAATGGCAATAAAGATAAAAAAGAAACGACGGAACGCAATTTTTTGATATTTAATAACAAGCATACCATACGATATAACAGGGAAACATTTCGATGCCCTAACAATGTCTTTGTTTATATGTTTTGATTCCTGTTTAACTTTTATACCCACACATAACACGTGACAGTGGAATAATTTCTGAAAAATTACACAAGTTGGTTGTAAGTACTTTCTGATAAAAGATAAAAGATAAAAAAAGAAACGACGGAACGCAATTTTTGATATTTAATAACAAGCACACCATACGATATAACAGGAAACATTTCGATGCCCTAACAATGTCTTTGTTTATATGTTTTGATTCCTGTTTAACTTTTAATACCCACACATAACACGTGACAGTGGAATAATTTCTGAAATTACACAAGTTGGTTGTAGTACTTTCTCTCCCCCCCCCCCCCCCCCCCCCCCCCCAATCTCTCTCTCTCTCTCTCTCTCTCCTCTCTCTCTCTCTCTCTTCTACTCTCTCTCTCTCTCTCACTCTCTCTCTCTCTCTCTCTCTCTCTCTCTCTCTCTCTCTCTCACTTCTCTGTCTCTCTGTCTGTCTTTCTCTAATATTATCTCTCTCTTTTTTTTCTCTCTCTCTCTTTTCTTGCTCCTCCATCCCACTCTATCTCTTTATCTTTCTATGTCTTTCCCTCGCACACCAACGACCTTGATGAATCCGCATCTGAAGTAATTGTTTCAATATATCATATCACTTGTTTTATTACTACTAGATGACGAACTGCGGGTCTTTTCCTTCATAAACATCGTACGGTTGTCTTCTATCTTCTTTAATCTGAAATAAAAGTTAATGCACGAAACTCTTGTAATTGTAACATGATAACTATTTGAAAGGCGCATACAAATAGAAATTTGACAAAAATAAGTCGTACAAATTAAATTGTATTGTTAACAGACCATACAAAACCCGCATAATATAAATAAAGTTACCTTTTACCTTAAGTATCTAAATGTCATCTGCAAATGTGAAAAATACAAAACCGAAAAATACAAAACCGAAAAATATCAAAATTAATTTACATGTGGACTTTGTTGTGAAATCAGGAATTCCTAATTGTCATCAATTCATACATTTTCAATGATGTTTCCTTTCTCAATACATGTGCGTTAAAATGCAATTTTACCACGAAAGATGCTAGTCCAAACGGACACTGATCAGTTATGTCTTGCAGTAGACGACGAGGAAATAACTTGGGAAAAAGTGGAATTCCTCTAAAATCAAGATATAAATATTCTAAAAATAGATTAGAAAATTAATATGAGCAATTTCTCTAATGCCGCAATGTTTTTAAAAGGTGTCTACTGCAGATGCGTGAACAAGCGCCTACATACGTGTTTCCTGTGTGTTAAATGATAATCAAGTAAGGTCATTTATACACATTTTCAGGTATACCAAGTAAAATATCTTTACAATTACTGTTACAGTAGAATGTAATCAGTATTATGTTGTTTACTCTCGACCTAAAGTAAAAGTACCAGAGAAAGTAGATGCAACGCATCAATGTCGCCGGAAATCCATACTGCAGTTATGCATAACACTTAGTAGTTGAAAAAACAGTTATCAACTAAAGGGCATATTGGAACATCAAGGGTGGGGTCAAGTGAAAATGTATCTTAACTTGCATTTTGTCAACGAAGTGAATGTCCTTCATTGAAATATAATTGAAGCCTTTCATTGTTTATGATCAATCTCCATTCTAAGGTAGGTTGCCATACACACAGCCAACTAATTATTGATCATAAACAGGACATGAGTAATCTTGCCAATCATTAGTCTACTCGTGTTTTGAAATTATATAATAATGAGGGCCATTGTGTCAATGATGCATAACAATGTGCAGATCGCAAGCAAAATGCGTGTAGAGAATCTAATGACACATTTAAAATTGTCAAGGACAAAATAATTTTGTACGAAAGACCCGATTCGTTTCTTCTTCGCAGAGAGTGTGTTTTAAAATGATATAATGATGAGCACCCTTGTGTCAATGATGCATAATAATATGCAGATCTCAAGCAAAATGCGTGTAGTGAAACTAATGACACATTTAAAATTGTCAAGGACGAAATAATTTTGTACGAAAAACCCGATTCGTTTCTTCTTTGCATAATTGTCGTATTTTACACTCTCTTTATAGGCAAAGATTGTTCATCCGAAGTAACTTTTATATTAAAACCAGGTTTATCTTAGTTTGTTCTTTTCGTCATTCTAAATCACCTATACTTAACTATTTGTAATTGAGCGTAAAGAAAGGCTCTCTGCAAAGGAGATTTATCTACGCAGTCACTTGATCAACATATTTAGCTTAGAAACAGTTCCTATTTTAGATATTCATGGATAAATATTATTAAATGAATTCTACACAAATCAAGACATCTCTTTGAACATGAAAATAACATTCAGTATTGCAAGTTAAAATTGCTATTAAAAGGAGAATTCGACGTGATTTTTATCTTCATATTGATACATAACAGTCTGCAGCAAGTCTATCAGGGACTCTTTTGTCTTCGTAAATAAGACAAAAAACATAAATGCGAGTCAAAATAAAGAAACTGCAAACACTTAAAACATCGGATGATTTATTTCATTTTAGATGTGTCATAACTAAGTGTTTTTAAACAATCACAATTGTAATATGTTCAAGACATTTAAAAAAAACAAATCTAATAATAACTCTCCTCCCATGTCATTTCCGAAAAGCTATTAAAAATATAAGCCACGGGCTTCTGCCCGGCGACTAATAAATAGTTGACGTTGTTTAGAATCGTGAGACAGTCCATTTAAATAAGGGAGTTCAGTCCCTTTTAAATAGAGAGTTCAGTCCCTTTAACAAAAATGGCCGATATCGTCTAGTTTAATTACCAACATTTGAGTACTTGTGAAAAGTGTATAAAACAGCTACTTTGTCTATTAGTGCTTTCTTTATTAATCTTTATACTCGTTGTTAAAATTCTAAAGATCGCTTTGGTTACAAATACGCGAACAGCGTAGAAACAGACCAGACTGTGAGGATATGCAATGTTCTGGTTCTACAATGGTCTCACATGCCTGAAGGTTTGTTTTCACAGATAATCGCCCTTTATGCAAATCTTACCTGGTATATTTTGCCGAAGAATATTTATCCAGAATATCCATGTATTTTTTCGATACTTGAACACTGGCATTGTTCGCAGAACCCTTTATTTCGTCCATGGCATTTTTACGTGTCCAGTAGGCCGATTGCTTCGTTAAACTACAACCTTTAAAATGATATAAAGAAATTAAAGATCTCACCATATGTATTGCTCTTTGATATGGTAGGGCGGGGTTTGTTTGTTTTGTACAGTGTTTAACGCCGCTTTCAACAACGTCTCAGTTATGTTATGGCTGTTCCTGGGTAAGTTACCAGTACTGCAGCTAGTCAGTCGTAATGCTAACCTAACAACCCTTAGCACCAAGGAGGTAAGGCCATTACTTCCATTTTCAAAGTCTTTGTTCTTACCCGGTCGGGGATTGAATTCGCACTCTCCCGCATCCAAGACGGACGCTAGATACTACTACTAACCTACCGAGGCGGGATTTGAAACGGCATGTGGGATTTTGGATGAGTTAAAATTGATTGAAGGGCGTCGTCATGGCCTTTTGTAATCCTTCTCTATGGAAGACAGTGGTGCAGTGGTAGAGCGCTGACCCCTCGTTCCAAAAAGAGCCGGTTTCGAATTCAGTAATGTAGGGATTCTGTCTGAAAGACTTTTCCACACAAACGTCTATGGCAAGCCAATTGTCCAATAATTACGTGAACCCAGGTTCACGTTCGAAAAACTAGGATTAACGATCGATAAACTAGGTTTTTCGAACGTAAAACCAGGTTTATCGAATACTAACTTATATTTTTGAGCGAAAACATAGGATAACGGGCGTAAACCATAGTTTACGCTCGTGAACCCATGTTCACGCTCGATAAACTAGGTTTCTCGATTGAACTAAGAATTTCGGTCGTTATCCTAAGTTCACGAGCGTGAACCTATGTTTACGGGCGTGAATCTGGATTCATGAGCGTGAACCATAGTTTACGAACGTGAACCTAGGTTCACGGTCGTAAAGATAGGTTCACGTTCGTAAACTATGGTTCTCGCTCGTAAACATAGGTTCACGGTCGTAAACCTAGGTTCACGCCCGAAATTCATAGTTGATTTGATAATCCTAGTTTATCGACCGTAAACCATGGTTTACGTTTGATAAACTAGGTTTCTCGATTGAACTACGAATTTCGGTCGTTATCCTATGTTTACGTGCGTGAACCGGGGTTCACGAGCGTGAACCTATGTTTACGAGCGTGAACCATAGTTTACGAACGTGAACTTATGTTTACGACCGTGAACTTGGGTTTACGAGCGTGAACCTACGTTTACGAGCGTGAACTATGGTTTACGAGCGTGAACTATGGTTTACGACGTTATCCTATGTTTTCGCTCGAAAGTATAGGTTAACATGCTTTTACGTTCGAAAAACCTAGTTTATCGATCGTTAATCCTAGTTTCTCGACCGTAAACCTAGGTTCACGTAATTATTGGACAATTGTCCAATAATTACGTGAACCCAGGTTCACGTTCGAAAAACTAGGATTAACGATCGATAAACTAGGTTTTTCGAACGTAAAACCAGGTTTATCGAATACTAACTTATATTTTCGAGCGAAAACATAGGATAACGGGCGTAAACCATAGTTTACGCTCGTGAACCCATGTTCACGCTCGATAAACTAGGTTTCTCGATTGAACTAAGAATTTCGGTCGTTATCCTAAGTTCACGAGCGTGAACCTATGTTTACGGGCGTGAATCTGGGTTCATGAGCGTGAACCATAGTTTACGAACGTGAACCTAGGTTCACGGTCGTAAAGATAGGTTCACGTTCGTAAACTATGGTTCTCGCTCGTAAACATAGGTTCACGGTCGTAAACCTAGGTTCACGCCCGAAATTCATAGTTGATTTGATAATCCTAGTTTATCGACCGTAAACCATGGTTTACGTTTGATAAACTAGGTTTCTCGATTGAACTACGAATTTCGGTCGTTATCCTATGTTTACGTGCGTGAACCGGGGTTCACGAGCGTGAACCTATGTTTACGAGCGTGAACCATAGTTTACGAACGTGAACTTATGTTTACGACCGTGAACTTGGGTTTACGAGCGTGAACCTACGTTTACGAGCGTGAACTATGGTTTACGACGTTATCCTATGTTTTCGCTCGAAAGTATAGGTTAACATGGTTTTACGTTCGAAAAACCTAGTTTATCGATCGTTAATCCTAGTTTTTCGACCGTAAACCTAGGTTCACGTAATTATTGGACAATTGGCTTGCCATAAACGTCGAGTACGTGTCAAATCTCCAGGTAGCAGAAGTCGAGTGTAATTAAAATTAGCCAAAAGCTTGATTCGCAATCGATGTGAATTTAATAAGTTAAAACTAATCCTACATGCATTTGTTTTTTAGCTCGTATGTAAGAGCTATTACGAGCGATATTAACCAATGGTGTAAGGTCCGCCTCCGTGGTGCAGTTGTTAGAGAGTCCGCATCGGGCGCAGCTGACCAAGGCTCGATCCCCGGTTTTATTATATCAAATACTGTAAAAATGGTTGTAAGGATTTCCCTCCTTAGCGACAAGAATTGCGGGTATAGCTGATGCATCGGTTTTCAGATATATAATACCTAGAGTACTTTTAAGTACATGTATGTGGTACTTGGCCGGGGCTTGATGTGTCAAATGATTAGGGCGATATTACGGGGGGGGGGGGGGGGGGGGAAAGAACAAGGGTATTTAAAAGCATTTTAATTCGTTAACTTGATATGATACTTTAGTGTTGTTTAAATACCTCCGACGAAAACATGAAACGCCTTGAAATATATATCATAGCTTGCAGAGCTAAAATGAGCTAAATATAAGTGTCTGTCCAAGCTGATTTGGACATTCAATGTCCACCATGGAATACACCATAGCCGGTTGTGGTAAGCTTGTGAGATTTAAGGACCGGGCGCTCGCGGCGATCACGGTAGTATGACATTGGGTTAGGCATTTTAATGACCTAGTATTTGTTTGTCACCACCACGTGATCATGTGTGTATGAGTGTTCTGGCGTCGTGACATAACTAACATGCTATTGGACACGTTGTAAAACCCGAATTAAACAAACAATCAGTCCACCAGAGCGTCGAAATGATTGTATGACTTATTGTTATTCAATATATGCAATACAAAACAATAAAAATATTTTATTTGCAATTATGTACTCATAATAAAAATAACAAAATATACAAATACAAAGAAAAGAGTTCGAACCTCAGCTGCATCAACATTCTTTCTATGTGGAAAAGTAGCCAGTTGCCTGGAAAGACTGTTGTCTGGAGGTTTTGCGTGAGAAAGCCGGGAAACACATATGTAGGCCTTTTATGACAGAACATTCGTTGAAATTTACCAATCAATCAAGCAAATCAATCAATATATTGGTATTATAAGAAGCTTGTGCATGGCTACACTAGTCTGGACAAAAGTGTTGAGTTGAGAAGCCAACATTGTAGAACCTGCTCAGGCGATGCGGGGACGCCAGATAGTCTGGCTCTATACTGGGGGTACATACTTCACAATACCTGTTCCAGCAGCCAACGGGTAAATACAACAAGTTGTAAGACAAGTAAACATGGTAGCATTGACTCTTGAGATTTCGTTATAGTAAATTAGAAAAACCTTTTCATATCTGTTCTTTTTTCATTGTTTTGCGCATTTCTCCCAAGATTGCTTTATTTACACACAAACTGATGACGTAATACAATAATCTCGTAAAGTACGCAATGGAACATCACGAAAAAACAAGTGTAACGAAAACACAAGGGTCAATGATAATAAAATAATTGAAGCATTGGGGTGTACATACCTAGAGGATTCATGTCACGTTGGACGGACGGCGGTCTTGCTCGTGGAGGCGCCTCGTATTTCTGATTGGACATGTCCAATGGGTTGTAACAAATGTTGTCATGCATCGACATGAACAGGGGTATATAACACATGTAGTCCAGAAACGATATCTGTCAAAAGAGCATGGATATGTAAGACATTAAGGCAATACATGATTCCTGACAGCAGGGAAGGATAATGTAACATATGTAGCAGATAAAGGTTACCATGAAACGCAGGAGCTGTAACTAAAATAGTCTAGATATAGAAGCTGGTTACAGAGCATGATTGGCAACATAACTTGGTTAAGTAAGACATTGTGCCGATAAGGGACACCTGGCAGCAGAAATAGAAAATGTAATACTTATATACGATAAATGATACCTGTAAACAGAAGAGGCGTTTGTAATTCAGTCAATAAATGATACCTGGCAGCAGAACATGTGTATGTGTGACACTGACCCGATACGTGATACCTGGTAACAGAACAGGACTATGTAGTACATTTAGTCGATATTGAGGGGTTTGTAACACATGAAGGCTAGAAATGATACCTGGAATCAGAATAAAGTAATGTTAAACTTGCATCCGATAAATGATACCCATACAATACAAGACGGATGTTTGATGCAAAGCATCAAAGAGAAGCCGCAATATTTCGTTGCACATGAAGAAATAAGAAAAAAGATCCATTTAAATCCACAAACATTAGAACAATTTAATCTGTAGTCAGTAATGCTGATATCGTTTATTGAAGATATAAGTTTTATGTAGGATATTTAACCTGGCAGGGTCTGTGTTTTAAGTGAATGAGATAATTTAGAGTTAAGCTGATCATGAAAAGTGACATATAATACTAAAGATAAATGGACAAGAGGTTATGATAAATTTAAATTAGTACCAAAAACAATCAACTATTTGTATTGAACACACGCCCTGTTATGATAATGTTTTATCAAATAATGCTGAAACACAGAAAATCTGTTTTTCGTTTCTATCGTTAAGTCATGATAATGGATAAGGGTTTCCCACATAAAACAAATCTGCAGTAGACCACTTTGAAATTATCAAGTAAAAAAAAATCTCTATAAATTATCGTATGATAATTGAAAAGTGTTGAAATTATTGTGGCAAATGCAGATATTGCTCATTATGAGCAATTTCTCCTTTTGCCACAATGATTTCAATGATGTTTACTGTGACAGACTTTAAAATCATCAAGTACAAAACATAGAAAATCTCTATAAATGATAGTAAGATAATTGAAAAGAGTTGAAATTATTGTGGCAAATTGAGCAATTGAAAATCAAAGCTGTCGGATTACAAACGAACAATCTCGAGTTGACGAAACTGATGTGAACTCGTGTCGTGATTAGCATTCAGAAAATCAAGGAAACGTATTTCTATTTACACGTAATCCGAAAGACTGACAATAGCTGCAGCGACTTTTGAAAACATTGTGACAAAACGAGAAATTGATCACGAGGAATTTTTTACCTTTTGCTACAATGTTTTCTACTTTATGTCCATACATTATACCTTCATTTAGCAAGATGTTCCAATTTTTACTTAATGTGCTACGTATTGTACATGGGAAAGGCTTAACATAGGAACTAGTTTCAATTTTGTTGAAAACGTTAAACCAGTGCTTGAAAATTTACTTGAATTTATTTCTCAAACTGTAAATTTACCAGTTGATATAAGAGTTGAAATGCAGTCTACATTTACAGTGATAAGTTAAATACAGTTCAGTTAATCCTATCACACTTTGTTTGTAAGAACCAGAATATTTCATTTCATTAAAGTTTTCTGGATGTTAACATCACATCCGTGATAAAACATGTTGTTGGCTAGGCAAAATACACCGATATCGTGTTTATCGCGATATTCCTGAAATGTGAAACTGCAACAGCAAAAAAAAAAACGAAATTGATCTTGAAACAGATATTTCTGTGGTTTAAATCTTTTCATGTCTTCATTTTGCGATGACAATTGTACTCAAAGTTAACTTTGAATCCAGTATGTACCGAACATGAAAGTCAGATTATTAAAAGCAAAGCAAATGAAAAATGTATGTGAAATAACGATAAAAATGAAAATCTATAAATAGACTATAGATGAATGGTACTGTCTTTTATTTTAGCTCTTAACTTGATTCGGGAACCAGAGTCGCTGCGCGGCCGCTTACGACATTTACAAACTAGACCAAATTGAGATCGGTTTAAAACGCGTTGGTGAATACGGATTAAATCTAAAACGTGCGTAATATATCATAGGATGTAATTTTAAGGAACCAGACTACATTTACCAATTCAATAGAAGGGTTTTCTATTTTACTGTCTAGACTAGATACAGTATGAATTTCGCTTAATTAAAAATGTACATACATTCAATTAATATACTGGCCTTTGTCTTTTGTTTTTAATTTGTAAAACTCACACATGTATATAGAGTGTAAAAGGGATGTTTTAAAAGTCATTACCTTAAATTAATGTACTTAGTAAGGACAAAGAGAAATCAAGATATGTGGTCACGCTGGCAGGTCTAAATATTCTCCTTGACCGAAATTTCTAAGCATCCCTACAGGAAGCCGCCTACTGGCGGCTTCCAAAAATAGTTGCATGTATCACATGTAGACCATAACGGATACCCGACAAAACAGGGTAGCCATGATACCTGACGGAATGACAGGATGATTTAACAATTGTATTAATAATTGATACACGGAAACAGAGCAGAGGTACGTAATACATGCATACAATAAAGGATAACCTGCAGGATAGTATAGCACATGTAGGCTAGAAAGGATACCTGGCAACAGAGTGTCGGTGTTTATCGTATATTGCCGATAAATGAAACTTTGCCAAATAGGGTACTGTTAAACAAATATATGGACTTTGTTACGTCAGTGGATCATACCATATCAGTTTCAACCTGCTTAGGCTCTGCCTTTTTACTTAAAAATATTGACCATGTTCTGAACTTTAAGCAAACATATAAGATGTGATAACGTCCATATATTTTAATAATGGAAATTGTCTGTCTTTTATTCAAGTATCTGTATATTCATAAAACAAATCTCTTATACACTGACAGGACATGACGTTAGTTTTGGACATGCTCGGTCGTTCGGTTACTAAGGCCATCCTCACGTTGCAGTAGGTGGATGGGGTTAAAACGAAAGCCGATCTCTTGAAATGTACTAATATTTCTGGGGTATATTCCCGTTGCTGTATTCGGTTGGCACACGTCCGAGGGCTTGGTATGATAGGATAATCTGTATAGACCTCAAAGTTCGATGCTTTTTACCTGCTTTGTATTTTTTCGGGAATGTCGGAGATTGAAGAATGACATTAAAGACATCATTGTATAATTGTTCATAATATCACCAAATATTGGAATTTTCTTTCATTAAATAATTGAAAATCGAATTGTAACTTGAGACAAAAATGGCCAAATTGACCGACCTAGGTCACAAAGATCACAAAGGTCAGGATCAGATCAATACTGTAAAGTTACATTACCTCACCCCACGTATTGGGTTCGAGTTTCCCCAAGATAAATTCTTGCTGTTTCCAGTTCAGACCACCAGCGATGAGTTCGATCTTCAGCGACTCGGTTGTTATAAAGTTTGGAAGACGTTCTGAGGGTACATTCTGGTAGAACATCGACTTGTACAGGTCTAATTTACGTTCGATGTCAGCTAAATTGCAAATCTCCAGGAGTCGTTGACTTAATGAACTGAAAAAAGTATTTTGGCGTGAATGTAGACAATATAATTATCGCCTAACTTGTCCATGATATGGTCAATTTTAAATACTAATTTATGAACTATATATTCACGGTTGTATCAACTTTCCTTTTATTTTAAATAGTGTAGACGCATCATTGCAATTCTTTGACAAGCATAGATACACATTTATTTATAAAATCAATGCTTCATTATCCAGATATACACGGCATGCTAGACATGTGGGCATGTTAGACATGTGGGCATGTAATTATATATGATAAATAAGCAAACAGTGCAGAGCCAGATCAGACTGCTGCACGTCTGGATCATCAATTATCGTAAATGTATGTGATTGGTATTCATAGAGCACGGCTTACAGCTTTGTTTACTGCCACTGTGCCAAACTAGCTATTAGTAATAGTCAGGGATAGCGGAAGTATAAGTTCATGCGACACCAAACAAACTATAATCAAGGGGGATAACTGACCCTTTTCGATCGTCAAACTTGAGACAAACTAAATAAATGCCAAATATTCACACTTAATTGGAAGATGGTTACTAGCCAGCATGTCGAAGATTGCGACCATGACAACTAGTACCTGTACATACTGTGTCATGAAATTGGAAACTTCGTTTACAACTAAAGTACATCGACAAACAATTGTCTATCATGCGGCTGCATTCTCGCTAGTAATCATCCCATCAATAAGCTATCATTACTACCAAGTATATTTTAAGAGCGATGATCAGGAAAACAACTTAAGCTTAATGTATTACTTCAGAATAGAATCAGCCTGCATATCGATGGCTTAGCGTAAAACGGTTGTAACTGTATGTAATTTAAGAATCAGTTACAACTGTTTCGCTCTTAGTCAACCATATCCATTTATTTAAATGGACTCTACTTGCCAGAAGTTTGTTGAAAACATTGACGAATTGTAGCAAAAGACAACGGATAATACTTACTCCATGTGAGTTACTCTTTCACAGAGCGACGTAATGACAGCAAACATACGAAATGTGATAAGGGTTGCCTCGTCTATTTTTAGACATTTCATGACGTAATCCATTTGCTTTGATGTCATCTGTTGAATGGAGGGAACTCCATCGAGAGCAACACGGGCTTCCTGCGTGAACAAATTATTTCTTCTTTAATAAGATATATTGAGCCGTCCCGTAAAAAAACCAACATTATGGCCTCTGCGTAATGTATCGACACAGATCAGCCTGCGCAGTCCGCGCAGACTGATCCGGGTCGACATATTCCGTCTCAGGGGGATAGAGGTATAGAGTAGTTGTTCCTGTAACAGCACATCCACAGAATGCGAAAAGTGTCTATCTGTGTAAGCCTGCGCAGAGACCACAATGTTGGTTTTCTCGCGGGACGGTTATATTATATTATGTTGTTGTTTTGTACATTATACTCATTTCGAATCATTTTATGTAAGTTTTTGGTTAATAAACTCTTTCATACATGCATGCAGACGTAACGTCAGCAGAAAACCAGTGTATACATTATAAGAAAAGGAAAAACTCATCATGATGAGCAATTCATTCGTTTGTCACAATGTTTTCAACTCCATTCAATAATTACACTGGAATAGCTACTATGGCACTGAGGTGACATCCGCAACACTTTATTTATATTGTGGCCACAACTTAGTAACTTGTGGCCACAAATTACTAAGTTGTGGCCACAATCTATTAAGTTGTGGCAACAATTTACTAAGTTGTGGCCACAACTTAGTTTAACCAATCAAATCAGCCGTTTCATCTTTGCTGCTTTATGGTAATAAACTGATGTAAGTCTGTGTGTATATGTACAAGTATACTAACTGGTATCTGTATGTTATAAATATACACACACCAGTTAGTATACTCGTACATACACACACACCAGTTAGTATACTTGTACATATACACATAGACTTACATCAGTTAGTATACTCGTACATATACGCACAGCAGTTAGTATATTCGTACATATACGCACAACAGTTAGTATATTCGTACATATACATATACCAGTTAGTATGCTCGTACAGATACACATACCAGTAAGTATACTCGTACAGATACACACACCAGTTAATATACTAGTACATATACACACACAAGTTTGTTTACTCGTAAATATATACACACCCATAAGAATATACTCGTGCAGGTACACACACACTACAGTTAGTATACTCGTAAATATACACATACCAGTTAGTATACTCGTACATATATACACACCAGTTATTATACTCGTACATATATACACACCAGTAAGTATATTCATACAGAAACACACTCACACTCACTTCCACCAGTTAGTATACTCATACATATATACATACCAGTTAGTATACTCGTTCATATACACATACCAGTTATTATACTCGTACATATACACATACCAGTTAGTATACTCGTATAGGTACACACACCAGTTAGTATACTCGTTCATATACACACACCATTTAGTATACTCGTACATATACATACACCAGTTGTTGTACTCGTACACAAACCAGTTAGTATACTTGTAAATATACACATAGACTTACATCAGTTTATTAACATAAAGCAGCAAAGATGAAACGGCTGTTTTGATTGGCTAAGCTATGTTGTGGCCACAACTTAGTCAATTGTGGCCGCAACTTAGTAACTTGTGGCCACAACCTAGTAAATTGTAGCCACAACATAGTAACTTGTGGCCACAAGTTACTAAGTTGGGGCCACAATATAAATAAAGTGTTGCGGATGTCAGCTCAGTGACACCGTATTTTGACAATTGGCAGACATCTTGAAACATTTTCATGTTGACGAAAGGACACCGTATTGGATTTACCCAATAGCTGAAATTTAAATTGACTTCAGGGTGCAAGAAGTTTTCAATATATAGCAACCCCTATATGCCCACCCAGCCCACCAGACATGCCCGATGCACCTACTTCATTTTCAATGAGAACGGTGCACTGAGAAAACTAATCGTAAGGTTTTTGCGACCAGTAAAGATGCCGATCAGGAAGCGCATCCATGTAGTCTGACCTGGCTCTGAACTGTTCGTCAATTAGTCATAGCAGTCTTCAAGAAACGTCTGTGAAGCATTATCGATTTGGATCCTTTGTATCGATCCATCGGCTGAGCTTGGGCAAAGCGCAGCTCAATTACTTGGTTGCTATACTTTTCCTTTAACATGATCAACGTTTCTGAAATGTCGTATGTCGCACAGACGTCACTAAGCTGACGGATGGAAACGGTTAAACTTACATCGCTATTGATGACAGTGTCGAGGTCTGCATCTTCAACTACAAAGGCTCGAGCATACGTCTCGATCTTAGAAGGCTCTACCAGACGATAATGATTCAAAAAGTCAATGTCTCCCTCTAAAGAAACAAAAGATAGTCAAAGGTAAATGCCAATTTACAACAGGAAATAGCCTGGTTTCGTCAGACATGTCTCGTCACAAATAACACATATGGCAAATAATCCACAACGGGTCAATGGTAAGCCAAAGTTGTTGTTATGCCACATATAGACAGTTATTTAATGGCATCGGAGCCTCGATTCCGGGATCATTAAAACCAGAACCTAATTAAGCTGTGAACCGTTGAAAGTATACACAATTTGTAAAGTTCTCCTTTGTATAACTTATAAGAGCATGTTAAAAGACATCCGCATTAGAGTTGCCAAATGGTATATATTAGGATGTTTTTTAAAGGTAGAACACCCCTTATGGTCTCGCCGAAATTGTGCACGAGTTCTGTATAAACGACCTGTTGGCCCGGATATTTCGGTCCGAACCTGTAAGAGATTGGTATTGTTCGATCATTTACGGTACAAATGAAAAGCCAACCCGCGAAAACTGCTGATCTGTACGGGAATAGCCGAGCACATTAGAGGTGTTCAACCGTAACAAATATATATTTATGATGTGCTATCATCATCCTAAAAAATGAAAACATAGAGGATGACGGGTTTTTCGACGATAATGAGATGTTTATTCACTGTTTGAACACCAAAAGTGGTGTTTACGAATGGACAATCTATCTACATCTAACATTTACATGTATGTTAACACTCGTTCTGTTTATTTCATGTTTCACTTACTAAAACATGTATTGGCCAAAGTAAATAATGAACATTGTCATTTGTTCAAAGTAACTTATGAAACAGTGTTGTTTATTAGTTGACAATCCACTGACATTTATATTAATCCGTTTCCTCATACAGACGAATTTTGACGCCTCTGTTAAGCAGATGATATTTGAAAAAAAAGTGACAAAAGAAGAAATTGCTCATTATGAGCAATTTCACCTTATGAGCAATTTCACCTTTACTCATAATATTTTTAAGTCGTTTCAATGGTTATACATGTACTTTCATTTGCAGATATTTTCAGTATTATAGTTCAAAGTCGTCTATTGTCGATTTGTTTTAAGTGGGATATGGTTAAGCTGAAAACAATGTAATAAGTACCTCGCTCGTCCAAGTCTTTGGCATACTTATCCACCAGTCTACTAAGACTGATCACTTTTTCCATGTGTTTCTGGAGCACTTGACCCCCGCGTCTCATGATGACGTTCACGCGCCGTAAACCCTTTACTGAAAATAACAAGTCAAGATAAGTGTATTCGGTAACTGAACGAATGTTGACCTCTGGCCGTAGTAACAACATACAATTACGAATGTAATACATGTATAGCAATGTAACAAATCATCAATAACTATGTAGATATTTCAAGATCTCTATGTTTCAGAGTTTAAATAGTATACTGAGATAAATTGTATTATGTTCAGTGCCGGTTTTCGCAAACGATAGAGATTCAGGTGTGTCAGCTCGTAATGCCATAATGTGCCATTTAGTTATCAAAATATTCCAAAACTGGTAATATATGTCAATGGAGTGGCCCGATTTTAAACATGGAAGCGTCTACTTTATGAAATTCGGCACTGAAAGAGTTAAAGTGAGAATGAAAACAATCACAGACGAAAAGCTCTTACCTCGTGTTACCTAAGTAAACACTGTAAAGTAGGTTCGCAATTTGATTAGTTTGTTTAACAAACTTATGCTGGATGTGGAGGCCTTGGCGAAAGTGTGCGTACCCAAGTCGCCAGATGTGGTTTTATTTATTTCAAAACCACGATCGAGCCGAATTGGCTTAACTGGTGAAAACGAGGGTTCTCATCTTCAAACACCGACTCGGCCTTTTTGTTCTTTACAATAGTAAATAGTCATTGTCATTAGAGTCTGCTAAAACCTCGGTTATTTTTCGAGGTGAAAAGGGTAGCCAGATACAAGGGGAAAATGGTCAGTGAAGTACTGGGAAACACATAGCAAAATGAACAGAACGCCGTGGTACCTCAACAATACCGTTGTATACTACGTTCATTTTAAACCGATCAATTCAAAACCACAGAAGGCTGGTTTCCGTGAGACGTGACTGGTATATTAGTAAGGTCTCCACACTTACGAGTGTCCATATCGAGGTTCGGATCCTCGGCCAGTTGATCATCGTTTAGATCGTCACTATACTCGTCGATGCCTTTAGTTCCTATAGGTTCACCTCCGAGTGTTATCTCTATATCTTTACCGAACATACTCTGTAAATAAAGGTTATGTAAATAGAGGTCGTGTAAATACGGGTCATGTCAACGGAAGGCATGTTATTCAAGGTCAAGCCGATAGAGTTCATATCAATAAATATCATGCAAATAATGGTTTGTCAATGAAAGGCATGCAAACAGAGATGGTGATAAATAATGTCATACCAATAAAGGTCGTGTAAATAGAGACAATGTAAATAGATGTAACGTAAATAGAGGTAACGTAAATAGAGGTAGCGTAAACAAAGAGAGTAAAGGTCCAATTAAGGTTATTGAAATCGAGGTAATGTAAATAAAAAACAGTAAATCAAGGTTATGTCAATAAAGAACATGTCAATAGGCCGTCATAATGCAGTTAACCGTGTTTAGTCATACGAATTTTGGGTTTTAATGCATCTGCATAAAACGAACACTTAGGTTAGGCTGTGCATTGACAGAGTATCATCAGAGTCTTCATAGTTCGCATATGTCTGATATAAACTAAAATACATATTTTGACAAAAAAATAGCCCCATAAGTTGTACGCAAATATAACTGTCAATGACAATAAACCGGAACATCAATAAGACCTCAAATCGCCCGGCGCGACGCTTGTAGAATCGAAGTATACACGTGTTGTTCATAAGGTGCCGTCATGAGAGGATGTAATGTATTTACCTTTAAGCGCTTTGCAATTTCCTTTGCCGAAAGATTGGGATCTATACCAAGGGCCCTGAGTTCATCATCAGTTATATTATTCAAGTCAATCTTCTTCTTTTTCAGCATCAATTTGCCGTCTTTCCCAATTTGGAAATAGTCCGTCAGCTCTGAAGGGATACAATGTGTTAAATAGTTATCATACATGAACCCTTTCCCTCATATATATATTTCTGACGCCTCTGCAGCAGACGGCTTTTTGAAAACATAGTGACAAAATAAGAAATTGCTCAAGACGAGCAATATCTCCTTTTGCCACAATGTTTTCCATTTTTAGTCATAGGTTATCCATTCAATTATAGAGATTTTCTATTTTTTGACAAAATATGTTCAAAGTCGTCTGCTGCAGAATTATCGTATGAGGGAAAGGGTTAACATATTTAAGGTAAACTGTCGTGGATATTTCGTTTATTTGTTTGCATGGTGTTTAACACGGCTTTCAGCAATTGTTCAGTTATATCACGGCGTTTCCTGGGTAAGTTACTAGTACTACTGATCCATTCATCCTGACACCAGTGAGTCAATCGAAAAACTGTCAAAGAGGGAAAGCCATTACTACTATATTTAAAGTATTTTGTATGAAGCGACCGGTGATTGAACCCGCCACCTCCCGCAATCGAGGTGGAGGCTCTACCACTACACCAACCGAGGTGGAGGCTCTACCACTACACCAACCGAGGTGGAGGCTCTACCACTACACCACCGAGGCGCTACTATAACTGGCACTGGATAACACACATAACTTTGTTCCAGTCAACAATTTGAAAAGATGTACATAGAGATGCCTTTGCGCTAATGTCAAGTTTGACGAATCTCTGCTTTATGTTATTTTAACGTTTTTTTGTATCCCGATTCAACAGCGACATATATCATTTGTTTACCTATAGCTTAGACTTTGGTCAATGACGGTCGATGTTTGTAAACACTAACGTATCCTATGCGGATTTTATTCATTATCATATAAGCAATCTGTGTATGATAACTGATATCCAATAACAAAGTTCGCCTGAGTATATTTAATTGTTATTCATTAAATGAACACTCTCATCTGAACATTGTCATTCTTATTTGAAATGTCTTGATGAGTGTAGGAGGTTGGTCATTTTACAACGAAAAAATTGAATATTGATACATGTTTGTAAACATATTCTCAATAACAATTTGTTTTCAAATTCACACTGTCACTCTTTTGTTTTTGTATCGTCAGCAGTCCGCATGTACCAACTATAAATATTGTTTGACTCACCTTTGTTGGGTTCGTCCTCTTCTTTGTCTTTCTGTTCGTCTTGTTTAGACACCACTGAGAGTTCGCTCTCATCATCATCCGTGGCAAACTAAAACAGACAACAGATTCTGGGAATTACAAACATTGCTGATTATATTAGCCTATTCTCACATACAAACGTGATGCCTATGTAGCAGAAGACTTTTGAAATATTTTTACATAAGGAAAAATTGCCCCCAACGAACAATTTCTCATTTTGCCACATCCTTTTCAACATTTTCCAGTAAGTATACCTTCATTTGTTGAGATGTGCATGCTTTCGCCTATATGTTTTCAAAGTAGCTTGCTGCATATATCGAGGGCTTGGCGTGAAACGGTTGTAACTAAAATTGATAATTTTTTACCAAGGTTAATAACCACGCCATAAAGTCTTTATTAGCGTTATATCTGTTTTCTTGGTAAACAATGGAAATTTAGGTGCCATTGCTCGTTTTCAAAATAGGTTTTTAGTTACAACAGTTTCACGCCAAGCCCTCGATATGTTGTATGTGGTAAGAGGTAAACCAGATCTTCTTATTTATCATTTTCCAAAAACATGATAAACAAAATTTGTATCAAGCTTCTAAAAATTAATTTCTCCTCTGCTAACCATGAATTTATACTGAAACGATAAAAAGCCGCAACACACTTAATTTGTTTACGTTTGTATTACATATTTTACTTATCTAGCACTGTACATAGCCTTGCTGAGGAAATCAAGACAAAAATATTCATAACGACAAAACATTACAGGACGACTCAGTGAAACGTAGCATCGAGATGCCGAACAGATAAATTTAAACGCAAGAGTTTGGATATTGAAATTTTCGGGGGTAACTGTGTCAATCATCTGGCCTCTTTCAGCACGTCTAGTATCATGCCTGATGGACCTCGGACTGGACGTTTTCGTGTGAAATATCCACGATAAAACGCTTTATACGGTTGTCGTACTAGCGTAAACGGTGTCTGACCACCACTGCAACTGTAAATCACCCTACCGACCTCATGTTGGTCCACCACTTATCAAGCGTAAACTTCAGATACTAATGTATTAAGTATTCAGCAATATAGATCCAGCGTCAATTGCGCAGATGAAGACACTATCCTTTCACGATAGATCACGACCTCATCGAAGTAGAGGTCGCCAACGTGTCTTTCGACGTAAAATTAAACACAAGAGGGATACGTGTGTTAAAGGTTTGTAATGATGGAGGCGCTATGGCTAGTGTGGCAATGTTCATAGTTATAGCATCTCTGATATGATAATTGAAAGCAATCTGAAAAACATTTCTAAGACAGCGCAACCTCACAACAGGATAAGAACGTAGGCCATGTTGCTATGTTAAGCTTGTCTGTGTGCGCCTACAACGTTGATGTAATTCTATGGTCCCCATACAGCTCTGATTCATCAACCACTGAACATCTTTTGGACGACCTGCACCAACGCATACAAACCGCTAAAACCTACCGATTTCGATCATTTGATTGATACCCCTGTCTGATCTCGTCAGACACTAAACGTAACAAGTTCCTTTAACAAATCTAACACTTGTTAATCCTAAAAGCTAAAGAAATCCAGACTTTTCCTTAATTCAATTTACTGTAAATTAACTTTAATTGTTTGTATACAGAATTTAAATATTAAGAAAATGTTGCGTTTCTTTATTTTCTCAGACTATATGGAAATGCATATATATATATAATATATATATATAATTTAATTTTCACCCGACTCACCTCTTTGAAAGCTACCAGAAATAATAATTGTTCTGAAAAGCATTGTAGTTGTACAACCGGTATAATTAAATTTAGATCTATTTATGCTTATAAATCATCTGAACAAATCAATACATGTGTATCATCGAAAAAGGTACGCATAGCACCGTTTTTACTCATCTCAATATTTTTAAACTTACATTTTGATTCTTTCACTATGTCTGTGTATTAATTTCTTTCAAAGTGAAGGATCATTTCCAAAGTATATATATATATATATATTGTTTTTTTCTTTTAATTAATTCAAATATTCTTTTATAAAAAGTACGCTTACTCTGTATGACTTGCTGGCTTTGGTACTTTTACCATCTGAAAAATAAACACACATATATTTCATATTCAGTACGTCAAATTCAATACATGTTCAGTTATATCTTGGAATATGCTCACATAAAAGCCAAACGTATTTACGATATTGTATGGATTAAATGCCATGCCATTTCTGTTGAATGTTCTACACACACGTAATTGAAAATGTACTATTTTTCTATGATTATTTTAACTTATAAATTGGAATAATTTTTGTTATGTTCTGTGTAGTATATCACGGCGCACAGTTCACATAATCATATATTGTCTGGCTTTTTCGAACACACACTCCTCACAGCATTCGTCCCATGCAAATGGCTACATTTCTATATAGACTATTTAAAGTCAGTTAGTTGAAGTCACAACGGCTTTTGTCACTTATCGGAACAAATCATTGAACTGATATTCGTCACCGACCGATCGTTTACCACTTCACATGTGGACTTTCAAGATCAATAACTTTGATTGGTGTTTACGCTGTTTTCAACACTTTTCCAGTTATATCAGCGACAGTTCACTTATTCATGATATCTGGGTAATCCAAGCAGTACTAGGCTAGCACATGTGAATTGCCTAAAAGGCACTGCGCGCCCAGGACCGCCGCGACTGGGGCTCGAACCCGGGACGCCCGGTTCCAAATCACCGACGCTTACCACTCGGCCACGGGCAGATTCCTAGATGAATATCGAGGGCTTGGCGTGAAACGGTTGTAACTTAAATTGGTATTTTTTTACCAAGGTTAATCACCTCGCCATTAAGTCTTTATAAGCATTAAATCATTTTACCTGGTAAACAATGGAAATTTAGGTGCCATTGCTCGTTCTGAGCAATGGCACATAAATTTGCATTGTTTACAAAGGGGTCAAAATTGCCCCTAAACCAGGGTTTTCAAAATAGGTTTTTAGTTACAACCGTTTCACGCCAAGCCCTCGATATCATAAACGTTGGTCAGCATAATAGTAATGAATTTATTTGTTATAACTTATGGTCAGGCACAAATACCTTTATTTCATTCCAAAATTAAGACGTATTTTGATATATCGGCATTGGACAACCATTGAAATCAATGTGGCAAAGCGACATACCGTATTGTCCGTGTAAATAATAACTGTCGCATGTTGGCTACCTAGCAGTTTACTATTAATTATATGATGGATGGAAACAATCTGATCAAAACCAGACCTTAACTGCGCTGCAGTAACAAACGACAAGCGCAGTATTTAGGTCTGGTTTCAATGAGATTGAGATGATGTAACTTAAAACAACACCGACATACCATCACCGTCGTACATCTTCCCCTGTGTTATAGTCGGGAGTGGCTTTATCATGGTTGTCTCCCGGTGTAATTTTGGAGTCAAGTCACTCCCTTCAGATACTGTAAAGAATACAAGTTGTTTTGATAAGACACGCTGATACACGGTGGAAAATCGCCTAGCAAATAAGGAAGAAGTGTCGCTACAGGATAACTCACTTTAGGGCACTCAAAACATATGTTTAAAGGATAGTTTCCTACATTAGCTTAATGCTTTCTACTCCATCATATTTATATTTGTTATGAATTGTAATAACATGTATATATGTAAATTAGAATATATATAAAATATTGTTCAAACCAAATATGTGTTGATCTAGATTGGGCTTGCATTTTCCAAATATTTACAGTTTATTAAAAGTTTATGATATGCTTTTTCAACTGTTTCGCGACCATTATTAACATGTACCTCAAAACAGACCAAATGTCTCTACAATGAATAACACAAATAGTTCAAATCGACTTTATGATATGTAAAGACCCCATGATAAATGTCACAGAATAACAGTTTTCGAAAAGAAAGCAAGTTTGCAAATGTTTGGATTAAACTAGTTTTAACATTTAGATAGCAGAGAAAGTTTATACCATCACTTCCACGGCGGTTTCTTTTGTTCATATCTATCTCACGCTTGCCTTTCCAACTAAAACAATAAGACAATACATGTACATGCAGATGTATTTTTCAAGCCTATATTTCATTTTCAAAACATACTAACGACTATATTCTATCTAAAATAACATACAAGATTCGAAGTTTTGAGAGACAAGACCATTGGTCGTCCACATCATACCCCGCATAACTTAAGTAATTTATGACTTGCGCCAAGTACAACCTGGATTATTGAGGTAAACTCAAAACTAAACCAAAATCATATACCAGCATACGGTTTCAGTGTGAGATCGGTTCTGTTCTTGAGCTTGTCGGTCATGGCCGACGATCCTACGAATACAACTGACATCTAACGACCACGGACGGAAATCGCCAAGCCTGTTTACTGTTAATAAAGACAGACCTCGTACGGAAATCGCCGAGTTAATTTAGGTCGTTCGTCATTTTTGTGTAACACGTATACGTGACAGCAAAACAAAATACCCTTCAAAGTTAAAGCCCAATGGATATTTTTTAACAAATGACAAACTATCAGATATATAGACGTTTACACAAAATTGTCGCAAACAATTCCTTATCACTTCTTACATAATTAATGAATAAAGTAAAGTTTATGTTATGCCAAGATTTTACCAAAGATAACGTACTCGTCGTGACCCATTCCAATTTCTCTATTATCCATTTTGGAGCTCGGACCGAAGTCTCTTGGTGGCCCCTTGTCGTACGTTACCATGGACCTTGGTCTACCTCCCTCTGAAATGAATGTGTATAGTATATGAGTTACGTCACACGAGCACGAAAACAGATGAAGTATTACACGTTTACATTTGATTTTGGAATGATAGTTCAAAAGGCTCGTTACATTACATTTCTACTTTGGTGTAAATGTATAACATGCTATAAAGATAGTCGTTCTACATAGACTTTGGTTGAACCTTGTCTGTGGGTACAACATGGATTAAACATTTACCATTTCCATCATACACCGACTTTGAAAATAGCTGGACAAAAAATATAAAGAATATCCCTGAAAGAGCAAGAATATTACACATTGTGAAAGAAAGAGACGTTGCTCATTGTGAGCAATACAACATTTGGTCAAATTTTATTCAAAAGTCTCTGACAATAAGTTGTTTACGTTGTGTTTCATTTGCTGCAAATAAGTCAAAATGCATTTGCGTTACATCTCTTCAGCAGGCCTCTTTTGCAAACGTCTATGAAAAGAGTGTTTTTTTTTTCAAAAAGAGAAATTTCTTCAATGCTTTCATCTCGTTCCGATTAATGATTTCTGAACATGTTAGTTTTAATCTCAATGTGTGCGTGGAATATACATGGATTATAAATAAAAAATATATTATCCAAAACTATTTTTGATATGTACTATCTGTAAATATATGTATATAAATGTGCCTATGTTTGTTAGAGTGTTTGTACAAGATGGACACTTTGTCTTTTGTGATTAAACTTTTGAATCTTGATAATTTTCTTTTCAACTCGGATTCTTTTCAAGCAAAGGAAACTGAAACAAACATATCAGTGAAATAATTTTATAATTCAGTAGCTTTTATTAGTCAAAAATGTTTGTGAAACTGCGTCTTACTACTCATTGTAGAGGCTGCACTAGACTTCCTTCGTGCCGTCGAATACCGTCTATTTTCATCGGGTACTTTAAGTTTGTCTTTCTCCTCGACTTTGTCACCATGTTTACCCCTGTGTAAAAAAGTTTTGGGAGATAAAAGCATATAATAAACTTATAAATATTTATCGTTTTTTTTTATACATATATTTTCCTTTTTGCACCTTCCCATGGGTAGTGTGCTACATAAGAAACTATTCACTGCACCTACAAGGGAATTTATCGACCTTGTAAGTCTACGTCAATTTGCACAGGATTAAATTTCAAGATTCAAGATTCAAACTCTTTATTTCGTAACGTGAACATACATGTTCCTTGTTACATGATACGTGTATATATATATCTATGTTATCATCGTGACATAATAGAGCAGAATGCATTACTACTTGTATGTATATCATATTCTCTGTGAAAATTGAACAGTCGCAAGCACGTGATTGATACACTGTAGGTTAATTTCAATGTAACTTGTTATGCATTAACCATGCTACAGTTCGATTAACACAAAGCCTAAAACCCAGACAATACTAAAAATAAAATCAAACAGACAAAAGTACATATATATCAAATTCAACAATTCAATTAAGTATTGTCACAAACACTTACACACTTTTCCTTTTAAAATATATAAATATTGAAATAAACCTTAACGCATTTGTTTTTTTCCATTATTTCTTTATTGACATAAACACTTACGCACTTTCCTTGAGTTCATTATTGAAATAAGCACTTACGCATTTCTCTCTTACATGAATGCATTGATGACATAAACACTTACGCATTTCTCTTTTTCATGATTTCGTCATATTTGTCCCCATATTTTTCACGCCGTCGTTTTTCTCTTTCTTTTCTCCTTTTCTCTTTTTCAGCGAAGTACTGGCGTCTTTGCCCCGGCGTCAATTTAGTCAGATCGATATCATCCTCTGTAGTGGCGTCACTAAAGTCAGACGGTATTTTCTCATTCTCCTCTTTAAGGATCTGTGCTTCTGTGCCTGATACACCATCGCCTTTATGGATAGAAATGGAATGACACCACTATATATACTAACGGTGTTGCTTTCTTATTAATGGTCCGTTATCGAATTGCTTACACTGCAACCTAGTCTATGCTTAAATTATTAAAAAGTAGGGGTTATATCATAACCTAAACCTTAATTAGTAATACATAATATGATGCATTCTACGTGACCGAGAGGTTAGCGTGGAGTGAGGGAGGATCGGGCATATCCCGGGTTCGATCATAGGGACCTGGCATGATATTGAAATTAAAAGGTATATTCTCTTATATATAGAGACAATGGATGTATTCGTCGACCGGATTTGACCTATGTTTGCATTTTGGTCCGTTACATAATAAAAAACGACAAACGCTAAGCGCCAAAATGTATCGAAATATCTACCTTTAATACTGGTCACATGGAAGTATCAAAACTCGAGTTTGGTGTAGGTATACACATGTGGACTGTGGTTGCAGCTTTAATCCGACTTTTCGAAATCAGCATGAGTATGGGATAGGCGCGAAACGCCCCTATCCCAAAAATCACTCATAAGTACATATTGATGTGTTTATTTTAGATTTCCAATTTGAATATGTTTACAATGTACGTACAAATATGATCAAGGACAAATATGAGGATAAGGTTAATATTATCAATTCAAACATGTACCTGGCCATCCACCATCGGCTGGTACCAGCGGTTCTCCGTCTTCCCTCAAATTGGATAAACTATCGGTGGTTCGTTCTCGAAGTAATTCGCCGTTTCGTTCTACCTGTAACTTGTCCAATGCACCTTTTCCGCCCCTGTAAATGTAAATAAATGTAACCCTTTCCACTAATCACACGTATTCTAAAGCATCAGTAGCGGACACGACTTTTGAAAATCATCGTTAGCAGTTTTCTCATTTTTCACAATGTTTTAATTTAGGTTATCCATAGTTGTATGTCGCTCAGTTGTTGTATGTATGAAAGAGTAAACAAATAGTATCAGTTTAACTCTTTCAGAGTAGACTCTTCCGTGTTCAATATCGGGTGTGTCCATTTCTCAATTCATGAAAGGTTTGGACTATTTTGGTAACTCAAAGGTAAGCAATGCTGATTTCAGGTGAGACAGCTCGTTACGAGCTGACTCACCTGAATCTGCATTGTTTGTAAAAACCTCAATATTGCCTGTGGCGCTGAAAGAGTTAAACCCTTATTTCGAATGATAAACATTCGATTTTGTGTATATTTCTTGTTTATTGTAATTAATTGTACATATTTGTATTGAATATATATTACGATGCTGTGTGGTTTGACTAGAAACTATTTAGTTTACTTCAATGAAATATTTCCATTGTCATCATTGTCTTATCATACAATACGCGACTTAAACCCTTTCCCACATACAGCAAATATGCAGCAGACGACTTTGAAAACATGTAGTCAAAAACAAAGAAAATATCTACAATACAATACAATACTTTTATATAAGATAAAGAATATTTGGTATGTCAAATGAAATAGGTACACAGTAAGAACAAATAAGTATTACGTAATCGCGAATGGAATAACGAAACAAAACCGCGTAAAGAAGGTTTAAGTGAGTACTTACATCGAGGAAGCTGAAAATAAAATAAAAAGAAGATCAAAAGATTGAGAACACTTTACATTCTTACAATACTAGTATTGTATCATGAGACGGAAACTGATCAGCATCTTATCCGTTGGCTTTGTACTCATACACTCATTCAGAAAGTCTCTAGAGAACGGTTATGACGGAAACCTGATTACACATGTTTGAAATATTATCAATGAATATTCATGAGCTACATGTACTTTAGCCTCGTTTAAATATAGACATGAATAATACTCTCGTTTATTATCTTTATTCCGTGTTTTAATTTTTTCAGGTTAAAAAGAATGGAAGATGTGTTATTTATAGACTATACTCTATATTGTTCTAATTATTCGACACGACATGTAGGGGCTTGTTAGGGATCTCCGCATATTCGTATTTGAGCAAAACATGTTTATCGGAAAGAAACTGAGATATTAAACTTCCAGAAATTATTCATCATTTTGCGTCATACACGTTATATGCACGTATTTCATTACGATATTTTCTAACCTGTCGACGTTAAGATTTGTATTACACGAACTCTGAAATTAAGGTATCCGTATCCAGCTCCTCCCTGTCGAGTCAAATTATCAGAGGTGTATTTATCTCTCTACGACATCTTGCGACAAAATATGCTAAACTTGTACTAACAGGTGCTACTCTTTTGAAATTCAAACCTTCTCTTGGTATAAATACATTTGGACGCATCTGAATGGAGACAACGGTTGAAATCAATGTTGGAAAATGAGTAATTGCTCGTTCTAAAGAGGGTTCCCCTTTGCAGAGGTGTGGTTTTGAGAAGTTACAGAGTATTATTCCTAACAGACACATACTGTAATAGATAAATATCGGGACAAATACCTGGATATCCCATTTTAGAGAGTTTGTTGTCCGAGATGGGCGCTGCATCCCCGTATCCAACAATGTTACCATCTTCATCTCGAATTCTCTGACGTTGTACCATACGCCTGGTTCCCCCTTCACTGTACTGACTATGAACGCTGACATCTGAACCGTATTCATCGTTTTCATCATCGTCGTCAACCAAATCGTCGTCAACCAATTCGTCGTCACACAAATCGTCGTCGTCATCATCCATGCCGCTCCTGAACGACTCGCTCCGGCTGTAGGTGCCGTCCTCGTGACGTTTTTTACGACGAACATGTCTCGTGCCACCGGCACTCACGACACTGTAATAACTGTGCGCGCTGTCAGATCCGTGCTCACGATCCCTTCTTCTTAGTCGTCGACGCGCCTCGCCAGCAGGGTCCTGTTATATACAGCGGATTAGCGATGACACGAACAATAAGTCTTATATCCAGACCAGGATTCAACACTATGATCGCATACGGCATTAGCCCCTGATTCAACAAGCATTGACCCGGGTTGACCCGAGTGGCGTTCGTCCTAATCAGAGACAATACACTCGGGTTAAGCCGAAGTCACCCTATCCAAAGAGTAAGGTAATATATGGCAACATGGCGGAAGACTTGGTTGACGCAAACTGGAACCGGTAAATCAAGCTTTAAACACTTTACCGTTCGGTGTTTAACCCATTTATTCACACAGACGACATTTGACACCTGTCATTGAACATGACTTTTGAAATCATTGCAATAAAAGTTAAAATTGCTCAAAACCAGTAATTTCACCTTTTATTGAAATATGTTCAACTCTTTATCAATATAAATATTTTAGTGTTTTAGATTGTTGAAACTGTTCGTCTGATGATTGTAAAGCAGACGACCTTTGAAAAGTGATGTGAAGTAATGGGTTAACACATACCCGTGTCAACCTGAGTAAAGAAAGTTGATCCAGGTAAGTTAATTCGGGGAATAATGTCAAATGGGATATATTAAAACATTAACGTATACCGTTTGTTAGACTGTGTGCTCTAGCTTTTGATTAGTCAGTGGCAAAGTTATTCTTGAAACTGACCAATCAGATTTCTTATATGAGCACAGAGAACATTTTCAGTGTTGCATAGTTTCGGGCATAGTAGTAGCTGATAATCTGACATGAATTATTATACTCGTAATGTGCATGTCAATGGTAGCACTGTCGCGTGATAAATAAACAACACAGTCAGTGTAAACAGTGTAAATAGTGTAAGCAGTGTAAACAGTGTAAACAGTGTAAATAGTGTAAACAGCGTAAACAGTGTAAACTGACAGACTTTGTTATGTAGACATCATGATACAGTTAAATAAGACACTGGTAACCAATATTGAACATATATAAGTCGTTCCACGAGCAAATCAACAGTATGTACTCTGCGTAATATATCGATCCAGATAAGCCAGTGCAGTCCGCGCAGGCTTAATCCGGGCCGACATATTCCGTCTCAAGGGGAAAGAGGTATTTAACGTAATGATTCCTGAAACAGTAAATCCACAGGAGGCGAAAAGTGACTGTCCGGGTTAGCCTGTGCGGCATGATTAGGCTGATCCGGGTTGATACTTTAAGCAGAGTCCACAATGTTGGTTTTCTCGCGGGACGGCTCATATATAAGGGGGAAATCTTCTTTGTAATTATTGTCGGTTTAAATGGTAAACTCTACTATAATCTATACATTATAAGAGCACTATACAATATATCGTCATTGTAAAGTGAACACTGTCCTCAAGTGAACAACCAATAGGCTGATCGTTGTCAGAACTAAGATAGTGTAATATGTACGCAGATGCATGTTGCCATTACTGAGATTGTAACTCGTCTCCAATCTCTTTTTCTCTTTTTAATAACTTTGGTTATAAGATGTACTATAATTGAGCGGCGCTCTACGAACACCAACCGTTATGCTTATGCCAGCCATAAAGAAGGAACAAGAGCAGCCAGCAAATCTACGCAGTCTGATCTGGATATGAACTGTTCGTCAATTACTCACGAAAGGTGTCAAGAAACTTCTGTAAAGAAGTATCCATTTAAAACATTTAGCATAATAGGAAAGGCAAACTTTGAATGTTTATCTGAACGTGTAATAATTACAGTAAAGTTGGAGCCCCACTTAATTGTGACTACCGCCTCGGTGCTGTAGTGGTCGAGCGTCCGTCTCAGGTCTGGGTGGTCGTGGGTTCCATCTCCGACCGGGACATACCGAATACTTAAAAAATGGTAGTAATGGCTGCCCTCAATGGCGCTCGCTCAGAGTTGCGGCGTTAGCTTTACGACTGACCGGCTGGTGTCAGGATAAATGAACCAGTAGGACAGGTCACTTACCCCTGAAACGCCGTGATAAAACTGAAGCATTGTTACAGAGGCGTAAAAAGGCCAACGATCAAACAATCAATAATTGTTGTCTATTTTGTTTGCTACTACATATAATTGATTTAGAGCAAATAAAACTATCTCCAAAAACATGCCAAACAAAGGTAAATTTAGCAATGGTGATACTAATGGCACGAATGCAGCAGGTTTCCACGGGAGGTTATGCGATGGTGTGGTGTTGAATTGTAATTGAGCGATTTCCGATTTGGGTGTCTTATTCAATCTGCGTTCAGAGGAGACCAAAGTGAACACGAGCCATGCGTACTGTTTCATCAGAGTCTACACTGTCTGCATATATGTTATGTTATATAGATCTAAGTACATCTTCTGACAAAAAGTAAAGTGTAGCCCTAATAAGACCCTACTACGTCAGACGCAGCTTATATATAGTGAGCCGTTCGACGTAAAACGAGAATTCCGACATTATGGTCTCTGCGTAATGTATCGACCCAGATCAAGTCTAATCAGGGCCGACACATTCCGTCTCAGGGGGATAGAGATATAGAGTAATGATTCCCGAACCTAATATCCACAGGAGGCGAAAAGTGTCTGTCCGGGTTAGCATGCGCGGAATGCTTAGGCTGATCCGGGTCAATACTTTACGCAGAGTCCACACTGTTGGTTTTCTCGTGGAACGGTTCATATTTATATACACACTTAACGTACCTGATCGCTATGGTATGATTCCGCGTCGCTGTATGTACCATCATCGCGCTTGCGTTGGCGCATCACATGCCGGGTACCACCAGCACTGACAACACTTCTATAACTGTAGTCACTATCACTGTCTGGATCCCGTTTTCCCTTTTTAAAAGATTCTTTTTGTTCTTTAGTCATTTTCTTCATTTTTTCTTTGGCGGCTTTCTTCGCAGCTTCTACTTCACTTTTTCTTCTGGTCGTTTTCTTTTTGGCTTTTCTAATATCAATTAAGAGTTCACGGATAACATAAACTAAACGGAAATCATTTACGTCACGTAACACGAATTCTATCCGACAAGTGAACTAGCAATTCTCAAATATTTAATTTTTATAATATCAAGGACAGGTTACAATTAAAATCACATCATGTATGACAGTCTTCAACTTGTTTATTTACATATTTAGTTTCAGTGGTGGTATTTTTATTTTAATAAATAAAATTAAAGCTCGGTTCAATTTGTTTCTTTGTATTCTTTTTCCCATCACGTTTGCTTTTCTATTGCAATGCTTATACTATAAAGTGATCATAAATCCTGAAATACTACATGTTTGTCAACTTAGTCTTTCGCCGTTCTTCAAGAAATATACATTTATGCATACAAAAGCCTAGTTATGGCGTCAAGTTGGACTCTTGAAATGATAAAACAATATTATGTAGAAATTTCGTCTCAGAAATGGGTCAACTCACCGATAAACACCAGACGATCAATGCATGATAATCGTTCATACTTGCATAACGACAGGGTAACCTCAACATTTGAGCCAATGCAGCGGGTGTGTTCAAACATGCTAGAATTAGGAATGTGGATTAGGGGTGTGCAGTGTGTATAGCATACATTTCATTTGACTTATCGAAATTACTTTTAGCCAGAGGCTATGAATTAGAACTACGATTTATACTGAATTATCTTACAAATACAGTCAATTCACATCAGATGCAAACGTTGTAATTGTTCACGGCGAATGTTTAGTACCTAGACATTAATACGGACACTTACAATGTGCCATATCAGTCCAAATTAGATCAAATTTTGAGATACAAATCGAAAATCATACATTGTATTTGTCTTATCTTTTCACTCCTCAATCTTAATTCTGTTTCTTATGAAAATTGTTTGAAATAAGTGCAAAGGTGTCTAAATATAACGGCCGGACATGGTGAATGTTTCAAAAATGAACGACACAAATGTGGCAGACTGGCTGCTTGGACATTTATGAAAACGAAAACTCTTGTTAAAGTAAGTATCTCATTTCACAATGTTTATCGAAAAACTAACGACGAATTGTTTGTATGTCGTCTTAATTTGTATTAAAGCGGCGAACCAAAAACATCATATATAATTAACGTTTGGGACAATTCATCCGATTTCAATTTGACAATCGCCGGTTTTTTTGTAACTTTCAAAAAAGGAAATGTTATCTCTAGAGATTGTAACATTTGACGTTTATAACTTGAATATAGTTTTGCTGGAAGTCAAGGTGTCTATAACCCTTTCCCACAAAAATTGCTCATCGTGAGCAATTTCACCTTTGGCCAATTTTTTATTCAAAAGTCGTCTTCTGCTATTGTGTCAAAATGTGTCTGCAGGTGGGAAAGGGTGTTTGCGATGTGCATTTGCAGACAGAGGACATAATACATAATCAGATATTTAATGACTGTGAAGTTAAATTGTACATTTTATTGAAATGACATGTTAAATACAATCGGTACGGGTTATGCAATAAGTCGAATTGTATTGGAAGTAGATGTGGCATTAATGATTTGAGGCTTTGCAGCCAGCGGAAATTGTCATTTTGTACGAGACCATAGCTCTCACCATCTGCATGATAAATTTATTAAACAAAGATTATACTACCATAACGAGGGCTTGGCGTGAAACGGTTGTAACTAAAAACCTATTTTGAAAACCCTGGTTTAGGGGCAATTTTGACCTCTTTGTAAACAATGCAAATTTAAGTGCCATTGCTCAGAACGAGCAATGGCACCTTAATTTACATTGTTTACCAAGAAAAATGATTTAACGCTTATAAAGACTTTATGGCGAGGTGATAAACCTTGGTAAAAAAAAATACCAATTCCAGTTACAACCGTTTCACTTCAAGCATGTAGGTATGCAATTTAGTCTAAACAGTTGTATTATATGTATGTGATGTGTTTGGTTGTTTGCCCATTTCCTGATTTAATATATCTATCTGTCAATAACATATGGTAATATCCATGTTGAAAGCGGAAGTACCACTAGATCGCCGGGTATTTGGAACCGAGCGTCCCGGGTTCGATCCCCAGGCGCGAGCGAACGTTATGGTAGGTTGGGTAAGGCACATTTCCTAGCCTAGTACTCGTTTGTTGACCAAGGGATCATCAATAAATGAACAGGTGCCGTGATATTACTGAAACAAGGTTGAAACGGCGTAAAACCCTAATAAAACAAACAAAAAACATTCAAAATGTGACAGATTACGTAATTCATCCGCAGCTTGTTGATGTACGGCCATATGGTGGGCATACACTGTCAGTGACTTGGTATATGCTTGTGTGCTGACTGCAATGAATACGGGACATTGAGTTTACAGACCACGTGTATGGACACGTTTATGTGATACAGTGAACGTGTTTTAATTGGAAACTAGGGATAGCGTGTACCAAACTAGGCCGTGTTCTGACATATTGCTAGTTTAACCCTTTCTCACATACAACAGATCTGCAGCAGACGACTTTAAAAATGTCTTCTAAAAAATACGGAAACTCTCTTTAATTGTAGGTATAATTACTGTAAAAGGTTGAAAACATTGTGGCAAAAGGAGAAATTGCTCGTTTTGAGCAATTTCTCCTTTTGTCACAATGTTTTCAAAAGTCGTCTGCTGCAGATGCGTCAAAATGCGTCTACAGGTGGGAACGGGTTAAATGACAGTTTTTATCCTAGAAGATACGTGTTCAACCCTTTTCGGTGCTTCTGTTTTAAACGGACGGACTGCCTTGTCAGCGATATATGTGTGCCACCTAGCTAAGCGGATTAAAGTGTCATAATGGATGACCGAAGTTTGTTATTTAGTAGTCCTTGACATCAAAGAGCGTGAATATTTTTGGAAAGACTAATTGTATATATCAGTTATTGATTTATTGTGATGTTATATTGCAGTATTATTGAAATAACGTGTTAGCTGCAGTTAGTTTAGGAAAATTAAAAAAATAATGATTATTGGAAAATAAGGTTGAAAACAAATGATTATTGAAAAATAAGGTTGAAAACAAATGATTATTGGAAAATAAGGTTGAAAACAAATGATTATTGGAAAATAAGGTTGAAAACAAAGCTGGAAACTTGAGCCGCGTGATATTTCACAAGCGAGAAAACAAGTTAAATCGCGGCTGTTCTGTTGTATATGTGATGTTTGTGAGAAAGTCTTAAGGGTATAGGTATGGTAAAGTGAGGGGAATCATAGACTTACCCTTTCTTTCCTACTTCTAGATTTGAAAATAAATAATAAGGGAAATAAATACATGCTTATGTGTATGGGATATATAACATAAAGACGTGCTGTTGTTCCATTACCGGAAATTATATTTCAGCATCTTCCCCATTGGACATCTGGATAAATAACGTTTGCATTAAACAAAAGATCGCGTTTTCGTCCCATTGCCCAAAATGATATTCTATCATCTTCCGCATTGGACATCCGGATAAATAAACGTTTGAATTTAATAAAAACAACGCGTTGTTGTGCCATTACCCGAAATGATATTCTACCATCTTCCACATCGGAAATTTGGATAAATAAACGTTTGAATAAAACAAAACAGAGACGTCCCATTGCCCGAATGATATTCTACCATCTTCCTCATTGGACATCTGGACAAATAAACGTTTGAGTTTAATAAAAACAACGCGTTGTTGTCCCACTGCCAGAATTTCTATTTTACCATCTTCCACATTGGACATCTGGATAAATAAACGTTTCAATAAAATAAAAGTTTGTGTTGTTGTCCCATTACACGAAATGATAGTCTACCATCTTCTATACTGACCATCTCGACAAATAGACGTTTGGATTTGTGTAGTTAAAAAAGAGAAACGTGTTCGTGCCCCGTAAACCGAAATTATATTTCAGCATCTTCCACAGTGGACATCTAGATAAATAAACGTTTGGATTTGGGAAGCAAAACGCGGTGTTGTCCCATTACCTGGAATGACATTTTATCATGGATCTTCATTATTTAAATCTAATGAAGATAATCGGAAAACTATTGGATATCTGGACTAATAGATGTAAAGATTTGAGTATTAATCCATCAGAAGAATAGAGAGCCCGAATTTGCATGATAACCCAGGCCTCTTTAAAAGATCTTGGGGCTATATTTTGAAAGGCGTGGCTCGTTTGGTTAACTTGACATCGACTATGAAGAAAGTTCCTACAACTTATCTAATCAGTCTGGATATCTGATTCCTGAACATATCGAAAATCTCAAAACAGTTGAAAACATTTTGACAAAAGTAGATACTGCTCAATATCTCAATTTGTTCAAAAAAAATAAAATTAAAATGTGTCTGCTGCAGAGGCTATATATATAAAGCGTCCGTTTTTTATAAAGTACCTAAACTTAGCTGCACTAACATACTGTCGTATGTATACGCACAACGAAGTATTTTGGACTGACTTTAATGCGAGTTTCTGAACACTCGGCCACACGAATGTCGAAGAATACCAAATCATCTGACCCCTATCTTGTCGGATCGATCTATGGCCCTTTACAATCACAAGACACTCGCTCTACCCCAGATCCACTGTTTTCTATAAATCATTGCAAGTTTGATAAAATGAAATAAAAGCTCTACGACACTTAGCCAGTACTTTCTACGGGTGTGGAAGAAGACCCATTGATCACATTCTCGTGGGAACGAACCAGGGACCCTATTGAATCACAAGGCCGTCGTTCGAAACCGGATCCACTGTTTAAACCCCCCAAACATACCTCATTTGATAGAATAAAGTAAAAGTCCTACAACAATATGTATGTTTTTAATTGTTTACTCCACATTGGATGTCGTCTAATATAGTTTTATAATACAAATCATTGGCACATTGTGGATCACCTAGCGTCATGAGAGGCTGTTGGTCGAATGTTTTTTTTAAACAAACGGTTTCGCTTAATCGAATAACATACAGTTAACCGATTAACCGGTTAACCGTTGACATCCCTAGTTATCATGATTTACAGGTAGCATTACACTTATAGATAAAACTCGATTATGCTTGCATTATCAGAACATGAAAATAAACACTGGAGCTCATTCAGGCGTGAAATGTCAACCTGGTCATAACACAATGGGAAGAGGAGCACAAGTACATTTCGATGCTCTCATTAACCCTCATACGACAATTCTGCAGCAGACGACTTTGAACATATTTTGTCAAAAAATAGAAAATCTCTTTAATTGAATGGATAACCTATGACTAAAAGTGGAAAACATTGTTGCAAAAGGAGAAATTGCTCGTTTTGAGCAATTTCTTCTTTTGTCACTATGTTTTCAAAAAGCCGTCTGCCGCAGAGGCGTCTGAAAGCGTCTATATGAGGGAAATGGTTAACAGATCTTACTACAAATTGGTTTTAATTTATTCTGAGGATAATGCTTTTGATAATGCATCCATTATCGAATTATAGTGAATCATACATTAACCTTTCCCCACATACTGCAGATCTACAAATATGCAGCAGACGACTTTGAAAACATACAAGCAAAAATAAAATAAATTATGAAATATAATTATTTAACACAATTGAAAACATTGTGGCAAAAGGAGCAATTGCTCATTGTTAAGCACTTGCTTCATTTGCCAGAATGTTTTCAAAAGTCGTCTACTGCAGAGGCGTCAGAAAGCGACTGCATGTTTGAAAGGGTTAACATATACGGGACGCATCAAATAGCGTTTGTGACAGCGTTCCAACTAGTTTGAATACGAATAGAATTTTGAAATAACTTGATATTGACCAAGACATCGGCAACTACCTGACTCACAAACAAAGTGTCTAGAATCGATTAATCCTTTCCCACATACAACATATCTGCAGCAGACAACTTTGAAGACATCTTTGCAACACTATGAACAATCTTATTAAATGAAAGTATATTTATTGAATAGATATACAATGTCCCCTTACGCCACAAAGTTTTCAAAGGTGCAGAAGCTTGAGAAAGCGTCTGTAGGTGGTAAAATGTTAATACATTTGTTGAGAAAGTGTACTCTATTTTATGCATCTAAATATGCGTAACTTAACCAGGGGCGTAGCTTTGCAATAATCAATGTGTAGGCCGTCTCGCGAGAAAATCAACATTGTGGACTCTGCGTTAAGTATCGACCCGGATCAGCCTAAGCATGCCACACAGGCCTACCCGGATAGACACTTTTCGCCTCCTGTGGATTTTCTGTTTCAGGAATAACTACTCTATACATCTATCCCCATAATAACGCAGATGTCTATCGCCGCAGCTGCATTTTTGGACATTTCAGAAAAAATGTGTAGGCACGTTGTGTAGGCACGTGCCTACAGTGCCTTAAGGAAGCTACGCCCCTGTTAACCTGGTCCACTTGAACAGAATATTCGTGTTGAGTTCTATGTCCATATTCAACACTCAAGTTAGATAGGATTCTAATTCTAAGTTTAACGATTATTCTAAATTCATAATTAAAAACATTTCAGATTGGTAAAAACCTGATGGTTGATAGGTCGCTTTGTATTTAATATTTCTCGTCAAAGAGCAAAGAGTACTCAATAAATATGCAATAAATAAAATGACCTTGGTCATCATTGTTCGCAAATTTTTAATAAATATACATAAAGAAATGTTGTTGAAAGTCGTTCAATGCAGATACATTTACATAAATGTTGCGTTAAGTCTGGTATGGCGATGGAATAAATGTTGTTTAGAGTGCATTTATATCGTTTAAAACACAATTGAAGTCGTGTATAGCAGAAAACCAATGGTATTTATTGTCGCGAGATAATCCAATTAACCATAGCCAACTCAATAACGTCCAAAATTACACGTATATCATGGTTAATATTTGGGTATTACTTGACCGTACTAACATGAACCTGACCTTTATGCAAATATATTTTTTTTATTAAGACATATTTTTTCCAGTGATTGTATCCCTTTCATTTGCATATATATTTTGTTTTGACGCATTCGCAGAAGACGACTTTTAAAAAAAATGTCTATGTGTCACAATGTTTTCAACTCATAAAACAATATATATATCTTTTTTCAATAATTATTGCTACATGCTTTCGAAGTTTCACGCGGTTGCAGAATTTTGAATGTGGGAAAGGGATAAATGTATGTGGTTTTTTTTTCGAAAGCGTATCACAAATTTTATTAAAATAAATTTTACAGTGTTTTTCCCCATTGGACATCTGGATAAATAACGTTTGCATCAAACAAAAGATCGCGTTGTTGTCCCATTGCCCAAAACGATATTCTACCATCTTCCGCATTGGACATCCGGATAAATAAATGTTTGAATTGGATATAAATACTTTTTATAACGTTTTAAGGTTCGTAAAACATATCTCACCATTGGATATAGATACATGTTCGTCCTAATAATTATATGCATTTTGATAAAGGTCGTGGTCAGGTTGATATTGTCTGGTAATACTTCGATATTAGACTTTACATTTATATTCAGTACTTTGTACATAAATCAATAATATCTTCCGAATCTAAACTAAAACTCTCCTATTTAATAATTAATATAATAATGAAACAACAGAGAAAAAGCAACAACAAACGGTTATAGATACAATAGTACCACCCAAGTTAATTCTGTAGAAGGTTTGAGCCCTAGAAAACAAACCTTTGAGTAATTATTACAAGTTTAGAAAAAACCCATCGGATTAAAGGTCTATAATGAAGAATTCAAGGGGATAATATTTTCAGAAGTTTCTACAAATTTTCTATGAATAATAGGCGGACAGTGAAGACCACGAGCAAGCTGCTCTTATGCGCAGGATATTCTTAATCTATACTGTTTACAAATGTCATAAAGCTTGAGCGGTGTTCCTAGAAAACAAACTTTAGCAATAACAAGTTTAGAAAAAAGGTCTATACTGAAGGATTCAAGGGGAAACTATTTTCAGAAGTATCTACACATTTTCTATGAATAATAGACGAAACAGTGGAGACCCTGAGCATGCTACTCTTATGCGCATGGTACTCTACATGTAAAGGTCAAATAACGCCAAATACATCCGCGGTCATGCTAATCTACACTCAAATAGTCCCTAAAAATACTTTGTTTGCGTAGAAATGAGTGTATACCATCACCAGAATGCATTGAATATACATGACATTGAGTTTAAAATCATTGTAAACCATTTTCGCCTGGTGAATTATTTCTTGCATAATGCATGACCGCCTAGATAAGAATAATAATTTCTCTTTGTCTAACACTTAATCCTTTCGCTGCCATAGGCAATTAAAGGCTTTTGCAAACAATGCAGATTCAGGTGAGACAGCTCATAACGAGCGGGTTCTCCTGAAATCTGCATTGTTTGACACTAAGACATCTTAAACAATTTACAACATTTCTTGTTGAACGAAAATGCAGTGATCGAATTTTCAACATGGACGATTCGATTTTAGGAAATTTGGCAGTGAAAGATTTAATCCTCCGTTACGAAATTGTTTTCAAACAGCGAACCGTTTACTAACACTATATAATATATTACTTGACTTAACGGCACTTAGGCCCATGTAATGAGGTTGTGTGATGTTAATAATACTATGTTGTGTTGTGTATGTTTGATATGCACCTGCTCGTTTAATTAATAATGATCAATCTTCCGGATATACTATTTAAGTCACCCGCTTTGAAACATCGGAGAGTAAATCAAATTGAAAGTTGAAACTCTCTGATATAGAATTGAAACTATTGCGCAGAAATAAAAATAAATGCTTAATTTTGGCAATTTTCTTTTTACCACAACGGTTTCTAAAATGATCAGCTGTGTAAAGTGTGTGTATTTGGTAAAGGGTTAATATATTTTAAACGTTAAATCAATCTACCACTATCATATTGATTACAATACTGTGAAAGATTTATGTCGCGGTGTTTCTTAGTAATGCACCAAATGAGCGGTGCTTTGCGAAAACCAACATTAAGGTACTTGCGACCAGTGTAGAGCTAGACCAGACTGCGCATATAATCAGTCCTATGCTTGATCTACATAATTCACCATTAAGTCTCAACACCGTTCAAGAGATATTTAAAAGTGATGAACTCCAGATGATGATAACAATTTTGAAATGTTGAAACTTCTGCAAATAATGCTAATAGTGACAACAAACTAAGTAGTAAGTAGATCAAAACTATTTTGTCAGTAAATGTTGAAAAACTGTCAATTGAAAGTCATGAACATGTACACAATTTGGCTTACTGGGTATGTTTACCCAGTAAAAATGAAGCATAAACGATCCTTATTTAGATGTTTATGGAACTGGAAAGTGAAATTATTACTCTAATTTTATCTAAGAATTATGATCCTAATGTTTCAAGACAACTTTTGAACAGTTTTAAAACTTTGACTAAACTTTCTATAATCAGTTCTAGTTTAGCACCTTTAAAACTTAATATAGAACGAACGGAAAAACGTACGCCTCATTTTTTACAATTACCTGAAGGTTGGTTAACCTTAAGAGCCACCCAAACAAGTTGGTAAAGTACGTTTTGTAATCAAAAATAGTTCAAAATACTGATTTGGTCTATTGAATTATATAATACTAATAACAAAAAACGCATCATTATCTATTTCCTAAACATAAACACATCATCAAATATAAATCATAGGGGGTGGACTGTCTGGTTTGATCTCGACCTGTTTGTCATCGATTAGCTTTGGTAAACTGAAATATATAATATGAAGATGTGTATGAATGGAAGTGCTTTTATGCTTTGTTGAGAGAATTAATTGTAGTGTCGAGGTTGAAATTGAATACCCATTACATTGATAGACCTCGTCGTTACCTACGATGCAACTACAAAGAAAATGCTTCACAAGACCAAAAAGCACGAGACACCCATTTTATCTTGCTCATGTAGCCTTGATTCACGTCGTTACCAACAAATAGCAACCTTCAAATTAAATTGGATTAAAGGCCCATGCTTGTTTTTTTAATCTTTGATGTACTATCATTTTAAGCCTTCGTTATATTTTGCTAGCTGGATATACTATTATCATGACATGAGCCGTTCCACGAGGGCAAGCTGTTCCGGGCCGGCACATTCCGTCTCAGGAGGATAGAGGTATAAAGTAATGATTCCTGAAACAGAAAATCCACAGGAGGCGATATGTGTATGCCTGCGCGGCGTGCTCAGGGTCGATACTTTACGCAGAAACCACATTGTAGGTTTTCTCGCGGAACGGCTCATATGCTATATAGATTTACTGGCTCATGTTAGACTGTATTGAGTAATGATTGGATAGTTTGTTCAATCAATAGTTTATCCGTCATTTAGATATGAAAATACCTTTTCAACACCATTTTACACGTATGTAATTATGTTAACAGTCTATGGGAAAAGCAGCCATGTGCTTGCAAAGTCTGTTGTGAGAAAACAAGGAAACACATGGGTATGTGAACTGGCCGCCGCAAAATAACTGAATAATTGATTAAAACGGCGTTTAACTCAAGTCAATCAATCAATCAATCAATCAAATCAGAAAGAAGTACACAGGACATTTAAATTTGATTTATCTATTCACTTACGATCCAATTTTTTCTAACAGTTTGACTTTCTCCGGTGGTAAATCTTTGGCGTCGATTCTGCCTTCAAGTAAATCTTCTGCCTGCTTGCGTAGTTGAAATACAGAATCTTTTTTAAGTTGAGCTCCTGCAAAAACAATATTTTGTTAAAAGAAAAAGTGGTTATTTCAAATCTAAGCGCAATTTGACCAGGGTGAGTAGTCCGATTTACACCACGAACACTCGGGCGTGTGTCAACTAATATCTAACAACTATGTATATGAACGGTGCTAAAGATTGAACCAACCGTGGGACATTTTCAACCAGTGTACATCCAATCAAGATCAGCTTGTGCATCCACTCAGTCTGGATCTGAACTATTTCCTTTTAAGTTCAAGAAAAATCCAAGAAGGCTCGTGCGGATGTGCGAATTTATAGTTATCTACACTTGTTAAAAACATATAGTTCAGTTTAAACTGAATGTTTTGATCACAAATCAGTCAAAGGGTATTCAATTGTATTAAAAACACTTTCAACTTTCAACAAAATCATTATTGTCCAATGGGAGACCACTTCAGTCCTTATGCATTCATCTGAAATAGTCTGCCCGGAAATCCGATCTGATTTACTTCCCTTTGACCGTAAGTGATAAATGAATCGTTTGTTTGTTTGTTTGTTTGGAGTTTAACGCCGCTTTCAACAGCTTTGGTCATATCACGGCGGTCAGTGCACCTACCCATGTTTTCCTGGCTTTCCCACACCAGTACTTACACAACATTCTTTCGAAGCCACTGACTACTTTCTCACATAGATCAGAGGTGAGAGGCAATGGAAAACATCGCCCGAAAGAATGTCGCCGCAACCGGGTATCGAACCCGTGACCTCCAGATCACGAGTCAGATACGCTACCAATTGAGCTACCCGGCCGGGCTGATAAATGAATCGAAATACGTTGTAGCTAGCTAAAAAAAGGCCGTTGTATCTCTATACGGTAAAAACGGTCGATAGCGCGGGATTGGTGGAACATTTATTCCACGCGAGTAAGTTTACATACCTAATGGATTCATGTCTCTTTGACGATGTCCACCAGATGGTCGGCGAAGATTGTGGTCATACTTGTTATCAGCCATGTCAAGAGGGTTGTCTACAATGTTCTCGTGCATCGAGAGGAACAACGGTACATAGCAGAGGTAATCCAGGAATGAGATCTAAAATCATAGGACATAGACTTTCATACATTGTACAAGTAAGTAAGTAAGTAAGTAAATATGTTATCAAAGTGACATTTTTACAACATATAATAAAGTTTCGGTTAGAAACTTCTTACGGTCAGGGTCAAAGGTCACACATACTATAGTGCTATTTTTGCTTGTTACAAAACGAACTCTATGGGTCATTTGGGATCTACTCGGACATCCGCTTTCCGATTTCAGACTGAATGTTTACATCATTGAACGTGTATCGAAGATTCTGTTCAGAGAACAATTCCATAAAAATTGACCGCGTTAAAAATGGCCGATTCTTGACCTCTGGCCCGGCTCGACTCGATTTAATTTTTCGATCTAGTAGATCCGATATGCGTTTCGTTGGTAACAGGATACTGGAAACACCCGTCATTCTATCATTTAGACAACTTTTCAATGGATTTATTGTGTTAAACTGTCCATAACTATCGAAAGTCAACGACCGTCAGGTAAGCTGGTGCTATCGTGATTCATTCAAAAAGGCTGATCATGGCCCATTTGTCACAAATTGTGTTCACTTAGTTTATTCGAAGGCAAATTGTTGCACATTACATGTTTAGGGAGTCATGTTGTTTTGTTTAATCTGTGTGTCACGAAACCATATTAGAGCGAAACATGAGAACGATTTGCATTGTTCCGGTTCAGGTTAAGAGCTACCGTTCATGTTTGACATGCTTGTAAAGACAACAAAACTGTGCAGACTCGGGAGTGTTTTGCCGAGCCATAATGTAAGTTTGAGCTGCATTCCCACAAGCATATGATTATATAAATAGTTTTTAAGCGCATCGCAACATTATTTCCATGTCAGACATGTCCAATGGCCAATGCTTCTTATTGCTTAAAATGAAACTAGGATTCCGTTTCGTACCCAATGTTTAACGCACTCAGTCAAATGTGAAGTTCAAGTTGTGAACAGTATGTATCGTCTTGTGTTCATCTGCTTCTCTGATAAGTAGAACCACTGATGATATTCTCTGTTCATATATGTTGTAATCTTGAGGCAGACATTATAGTGATGGTTTAGATTGTGTTCTTGTTACTTCTTTATGGATAAAGATAACATTTCTTTATATTTAGTTAATACCGATCTTTATTTATTTAACCAATGGATCAGCTTATTAATTATAAGTGATCAATTGTTGGGTCCATCGGTGTGAATGTGTAGTATCTAATGAACCTGGGCAGATCTGTAGAAAAGACAATTCCCTATCAAAGTTGCCCATTTGTATTGGTTTAAACCAATGAACAGTCATTATCATGACAAGTAGTAAATTTTATGGTTTTCTTTATAAAACAAAATACAAAGTTTGTTGGAAAAACACAAGGCCCCCTGGGACTATATGTCACTATATATAAAGGTAATGTCTATGTACGTAAGTTCATATATTCTTATAAGTTTGTAGTTCATGGAGTCTATATACATACAGGGTGATCCATAACATGTGAAACTACTTTGATTCCTTATACAATTGGGAATGCTAACATATATGCTAAAAATATACGCTATTAAAATCGCAAGATTTATAAATTATTAATGAATTCAGAACTACGAGAAAACGTTGATATATATACTCATCTATAATGCTAATTCGATGGTCTAGTTCGAGCATGCCGAAGCTACAGCTTGTCCAAGATGCAGTTATTGCATCCCCGAACGAAGACATCAATATTTCAGAGTTGCTAAGAACTTTAGGAGGTATAATGTACATGCCAACACCGTATGGATCGAACATGTCTATAAGGTGGTATAAACGCATCATTAATGGCAAAAAAAGGACCATGGATAAAACATAATAAACTAGAAGCGATACAAACAAAAATACCGATAGATTGGACTTTCAGGAAAGAAATGCATTAACTCTTACGCTGCCAAAGGCAATTTAAAGGCTTTTGCCAGCAATGCAGATTCAGGTGAGAAAGCTCGTAACGATTTTCCCTCCTGAAATCTGCATTGTTTGCAATTTAGACATTATTGAAAGAGATAACTCGATTAAGTTTGATAAGCCTAAGGATTATTTACATATTCCAGCAATGAAAACCTTAACAATCAAAAACGTATTTAATTTTCGGGTGTTCTACGACTTTGATTATTTTGACATTATTGAAAGAGATAACTCGATTCTGTTTGATAAGTCTAAGGATTATTTACATATTCCAGCAATGAAAACTTTAACGATCAAAAACGTATTTAATTTTTCGGGAGTTCTAAGACTTTAATTATTTCAAAAGTACTTGCAACACTGTTATACTGTCATCAAATTAATGGGAAAGCATCAATAAAAGCGCACATTTCTTTTGGCGCTTGAAATTGGTATTCCTAAAGTGTTATTGAATTGGCGATGTATTTAAATGACTATTTAAATGACTGAAATCACAATTAACTAATAAAGAATATAACATACTGTTTGTGAATTAAAATTGATTTAAAATGGCGGCGTTTTAATTTGGCTGAGTCGATGGGTGTTCCAACAATATGGTCAAAATAAAAACACGAACTCTTGCAGTACCTCTAAGAAAGCGTTAGGTTGTAGTCGATCCATGATGAACTCTTGCTGCTTCCAGTTCAAACCTCCCGCTATAAGTTCTATCCTCAATGATTCTGCTTTAATGAAGTTTGCACTCCTATCGGATTCGGCGTTACAATAAAACATGGCACGGTATAACTCCATCTTCCTTTGAATGTCCAACAGATCACTTATCTCTAGTAGGTATTTACTCAACGGACTGAAAATAACAAGTCATATGATCTCTAATAAATATTTCATTAAACGGACTGAATATAATAAGCGAAAAGTATACTCAACCCTGAAGGGGTCCACTTGTCTTATATATCTAACCCTAAACCTCATCACCCGAAACGGTGATGCTAATTTGCATATTCGTTACAATAAGTCATATGATCTTTAATAAATATTACATTAAACGGACTGAATATAACACGTCATATGATCTCTAATAAATATTACATTAAACGGACTGAATATAACAAGTCATATGATCTCTATTAAATATTACATTAAACGGACTGAATATAACAAGTCGTATGATCTCTAATAAATATTACATTAAACGGACTGAATATAACAAGTCATATGATCTCTAATAAATATTACATTAAACGGACTGAATATAACAAGTCATATGATCTCTAATAAATATGATATTCAACTGCCTATAGATAACAAGTCATATGATCTCTAATAAATATTACAACGGACTGGAAATACAATATAAACTGTTCTTTTAGACACCATCTCCGTGTTGCACTGGTTAGAACGTCCACTTTTTGAGTGGTAGACCAGATTTCGATTTCCTATCGGGTTAATACTTTAAAACTGGTAGAAATGGCTTTCCTCCATGGCGATCAGGGTTGTGGATGTATCGTTAGAACGGATGCATCGTTACCAGGATAAACAATACCGATAGTACAGGTAAATCATCTTGGTAATGTCACGATATAAGCCGTTCTAAGCATGCCGCACAGGCTAATCCGGGCAGACACCTTTCGCAATCTGTGGATTTTCTGTTTCAGGAATAATAGCTCTATACCTCTATCCCCCTAAGAAGGAATGTGTCGGTCCGGATAAGCCTGTGCGGACTGCGCAGGCTGACCTAGGTTAATACATTACGCAAAGTCCATAATGTTGGTTTTCTCGTGGAGCGGCTCATATAACTAAAATATTGTTGAATTGGTGTGAAACACCATTCAAACAAACAAACGCTTTGAGACTGTCTGTCCAGTCCTTCTTTATGTAATTAACCGAAATATTACGTCATTTTCAACAGTATCCACAAATGCTACACCTCCAATATAGCATTCTTTTGCAACTCCCTGACTTGTCCGGTTCTTTAAGTCGGACACATATGAACTTTACGATTTTACTTTAAATACAGTTTGATGTATTTTATCCCTACACAAACGAAATCGTGTATTAATTATGTAATGACTTGAGTGCTTTATGTAGAAAATAATATTTAACAAATTGGTATACATCAGAGCTGCAAAATACAGAAACCGAAACATTGGTCACGAAAACCCAGGATTTTTCAGTTATTTTCTAGGAAATTCAACTTCGAAACGAAATAGCCTTTCACGTTAAACAGTAATGTTTTGTATCTATTGAATGCAGCTCGCAGTTCGTTACTCTCATAAAGGGGTACACAACTCTGTTGATTATACTTACTCCATTTGCGTTACACGTTCACACAGGGCAGTTATAACGGCAAACATTCTAAATGTCACCTGGGACGCGTCGTCTATTTTTAGCACCTGCAAATGATATATGCAAGTATTTTAACAAATAGGAATAGTTCATAAATGTAAGCATGTCTCTTCGAATATTAAATGTGTAAATACTTGTTTTTAAATAGAGAAGATGTTCACCCTAAAACTATAGTCCTAAAGAGGTAGCTAATTCAATCATTCCAGTATTATGATAAACATATTTTCATTGAATAAAGACGGCAACTATGTTTAAGTTATGGGAAGAAGGTATGGTTTCTTTGTAACTTATTTCAAACTGATTTAAAAGTATGTAATGTAATACAACAGTTATATGTTACATATAACAACAGAAAAAAGGATAAAAAAAGCTTGAAATATTAATCACGTTCGATATCTGCTTCCCGTATACTCGACCAGTTATCGCTACTAATTCGTTGGTAGGTCGATAAATTTGATCACCCCGCTCTCACAAAAGATTTGAAAGTTATATGTCTGCTTTCAAAACGTACACGAAGAAATATTTTGAAGTTTGATATTTATACATGCACTGTTTTCACAGTGTTGCTGTTTAAGGCCCCCACACGAATCAAGAGAAAGGGTAAATATTTATGAAATATTACCTTGAAAACATATTCAAATTGTTTTGGAGTCATCAACTGTACACTGGGAACACCATCTAAAGCTTGTTTGGTCTCCTACAAAGTAAGAATAAATCAAAAAGTAATATGAGCTGTCCTACAAGAAAACCAACATTGTGGACTCTGCGTAAATTATCGACACGGATCAGCCTAAGCATGCCGAGGAGGATAACCTGGACAGATACGTTTCGCCTCGTGTGCAATTTCTGTTTCAGGAATCATTACTCTATACCTCTATCACCCTAACACGGAATGGTCGGCCCAGATTATCCTGCGCAGGCTGATCTTGGTCGATACATTGCGCATAATGTCCACATGTTGGTTTTATCGTGGAACGGATATACGGAATATTATACGTTAGAAGTGATTAAGAAACGTGGATATGTGAGAAGTCATGTGAAACTGCATACATTTGTATGTGAGAAGTCATGTGGAACTGCACACTTTTGTATGTGAGAAGTCATGTGGAACTGCATACTTTTGTATGTGAGAAGTCATGTGGAACTGCATACATTTGTATGTGAGAAGTCATATAAGGGAAATGTATACGTCGATATGTGAGAATCGTATAATGGAAATGTATACGTGGATAAGCTAGAAGTCATATAATGGAAATGTATACGTCGATATGTGAGAAGTAATAGAATGGAAATGTAAACGTCGATATGTGAGAAGTCAAATAATGGAAATGTATACGTCGATATGTGAGAAGTCATATAATGGAAATGTATACGTCGATATGTGAGAAGTCATATAATGGAAATGTATACGTCGATATGCTAGAAGTCATATAATGGAAATGTATACGTCGATATGCTAGAAGTCATATAATGGAAATGTATACGTCGATATGTGAGAAGTCATATAATAGAAATGTATACGTCGATATGTGAGAAGTCATATAATGTTTTTACATACAATGTTTCCACATAATATCAAGTTTATAGAAGAGCAAATCATAAATATGTCTTGAAAAGCCGACGCCGTTCCCAACTCTTATTTCCCTCCGAAGCAAATGCGCGTTACACTCTGCATCGAGAGTCAATTATAAAGAAACAACTTTACACCCTGCTCCTTTTCAGTTTCATAAGTGTAAACCTCGTTAATTCCTAATTTCCCTAATTCCCTTCCGTAAAACACGTTATTTACGTTTATACTCGCTTATACTTATACACCTTGTACATTGTGTAAGTTCCGGAAGTACCGGAAGTTCATGAATGATTGCGAACAGTATAACACTTGACTGTGCTAAAAACCTGTCTCATCCCATGAACTAATATTCAGATACTCGTATCAATTGATCGATAGATTGATTGGAATTTAACGCCGTTTTCAACAATTCAGTCATATCACGACGGTCAGTTCACCCATGCATGTGTTTCCTGACTCTCCCACAACAGGACTCCACACAACAGACTTTCAAAGCGACTGGCTGCTTTTCCACATATACTGTTATCACATTGGTGGAAGACGAATGACGCTTGTCACAGTGATGTTTTTCAAACGTCAGAAGGACTGATGGCCGAGCTGGGGTTCGGACTCACAACCCCTGGATTGACAGCCCGCTTCGCTACCGGGGCTCGGCTTACATCTGTGGCAAGGGTCGACCTGACGTGTCAAATAATTGTGTACATACCTCACTCGAGATGACCGTATCAAAGTTACCGTCCTCTACAACGAAGGCTCTGGCATATGACTCTATCTTTCCCGGATCTACGAGTTTGTAATGGGTCAAGAAATCGATCTCTGCATCTGAAGGAGATTACAAATGCCGATATGATAACGATAAAGCATATGCAAGTTGAACTGCCACGTGATGAATACGGAACAGGGTCAGTTTACACACACATATATATATATATTCAAACCGTGATAAAGACCACCTTTGTTAACAATTCTCTGTCTACTTTTAATTTCCAAATAACTCTGCCAAAAATTACCCCGTACTTCAAGACCACCTGTGAACAAAGACCAGATTGTTCTTTCCCTATATGTGGTCTTTGAACACAGGTTGGACTGCACAGTAAACATTGACCTATTAGTCAATCGACTACGACAGTTCATTGTATATGTATATTATTAGTACAGAATAACAATTAATGAGCCGTTCCAACCAATTGTGGAATCTGCGTAAAGTATCGACCCGGATCAGCCTATGCATGTGCACAGGCTTATCCGGGCAGACGCTTTACGTCTCCTATGGACGTTCTGTTTCATGAATCATTACTCTATACCTCTATGCCCGGGTGACGAAATGTTTTGGTCCGGATTAGCCTGCGCGGATTGCGCAGGCTGATCTGGGTCGATACATTGCGCAGAGTCCATAATGTTGGTTTTCTCGTTGAACGGCATATATTTTGTTGTGGTGTTAAGAATGATTGCATTTTAACGGAGTTCAAGTTGAGAACAATAGGAATTAACGTTATAAACTAAAGATCAGAAAACACACAATAGTCGGTTATATCTGTCTGCAGTTTCGCAAACGGTTTATGTTATAGTCCATGTAAACTGACCTGTTGGCTGATACATAAATAATAACGTCAGTTTGAACAGAAATATAAAATGTCCACTGAATTATCAGTAACGTGTCTGCGACAGTTTTATTCAAATGGAAAAGTTTAAGTTAATAAATTCTATTGTGCAACAATTCTTCATCATTTCCACTACACAGACGCTATCTGACGCCTCTGCAGATGTCAACTTTTGTTACAAATTGTTCAACCCTTTTCAATACTTAAACTTTCATATACATTATAGAGATGTTTAATAATTTTGCCTATAAGTTTTCAAAGTCGTCTGCTGCAGATTTGCTGTACGTGGGAAATTGTTAATTGATATACAAATGAGCAGTACTCCAGGAAAACTAACCACAGGTTAATGGCCACCATAGAGGACCAAGATCACCCTGTGTTAGCGCGCAGACAAACAGGATATGCACTGTTCGTCAAGTAGTCGCTGAAACTTAAAAGAAATATCTGACAAACAGTTTACAGTTGGATCCGATCCTACTGGATTGATGTGCAAGCAGGGATTTGTCTAGACTTGTAATTCATAGATCCGAATTGCAAATTAGATGCAGTATTTTAGCCAATCAAAGCAATCGATATCTCCATTTTGGTACACTCGATTGCCAAATGCGGTTTCTGTATCACAGACAAAAGCCATGTGATGCATGAGAACTTGGTAGTTTTTAACAATTGATTGTTGGTTTGTTTGTGATGCATGAAGATGGGCGTGGCTTAAAATACGTTTTCGGATCTATGAATACTTACGCTTAGGTTGTCTTTTACTGATGCACCACTCGTATGTCCTCGATTGTCTTACAGTATCCGTGGTAAATCGGTTAGAGCTCCCGCCTATTGAACGGGACACCAGGGTTCAATCCCCAGTCAAAAACATTAAACACTGTAGTAATGACTCCCCGAATTGGCGCTCAGAGCTGCGGGGATTACATTTTGACAGAAACAAGAAAAATAATATCGGTTGTACTGGTAATCTAAGCAGGAAACTATGTGATATAACTTAACTATGGTAGAAAACCGCATTACACAACATCCGAACAACTCGAACAACTCGTATGCATTGCTATTTTGAGACAGAAAAAGATAATTCGTAAGACAACTACCTTTCTCGTCGAGATCCTTGGCATAATCATCCCTCAGTCTACACTGATCGATAATCTTTTTCATGTGATCCTCGTATGTTTTCCCTCCCCTCTTCCACATGACTTTAACTTTCTTTAAACCTCGTACTGTGTAAAAAAGGAAATCATAATGTCCATAATGTTGGTTTTGTTTTGGTCTCTGGTGTAAAGTTAATCTGAATACACCCCTGGTCTATTTTAATGAGATATTTACTCATGGAAACCTCGTGGTATAGATCTGTAGTCTTCACTTTGTTTTACATATATACTTCCGACTTTTAGTTATATCCCTTGATCACAGATCGGCCGGTTTACACAATGCCGCAAATTGCAACCACGGCACATTTGCTTATTTCTCTCACTAATACCAATGTTTATAGTCGGTGTAAATTGAATTGCATGTAATGCGATAACTGATTTACAAAGGTAGATTACATAGACAAATTATCATTCATACGAAGTGCTCACTGACCTGTCAGTGAAGTGAAATCGACAAATCAATTTACATGGAACATACACCCTATTGAAGAAGAACAATGTGGGATAACTTTTTTTATTAGAAAAATATCAGATCGTCCGGGCAGGATTTGAACCCAGGACCCATTAGGCACACATAATTGGAGATCAGACTTTCTGGCCAGAATATGGTTCTCGACCTTCGGATGAGGTCAGATTTGTTTTTGTTCAAAGACTCGGTGGTTTCTTGTCAGAGTCGTAAGAGATCGGCATTGTCCGTGGACTTGTCGGTCATTCCAACGAACAATAGCGAATTCTATCGATATCATACGGAAACTGCGCCCATTAGTGACGTTATAAATATTACAGAATGAATATACTTACAAGAGGATGGATCCAAGTCATCAGCGTTAGCTAGGTCATCTGTATCTGCATCACTTCCAAAATCACTGGCTCTCCTTACAGGAATCACCTTATCACCCTCCGTTATGGTGATATCATTGCCGAACTTTTCCTTCAGTAGTCTGGCAATCTCTTTCTTTGAAAGTGAGGGATCGATTCCAAGTTTTCTTAAATCGTCATCGGTTAGTTTAGATAAATCTATCTTCTTCTTGCCGTCTTTCAGTCTTATTTTACCATCGGCACCAATGTCAAATTCACCTTCTTCACCTTTATGATTTAACAAAAAGCCCATTTGTTAATTTCTATCTGTCGTCATAATATCATCATTATAATCATAATGATATAAAATAATAAAATGTGATCTTTTAACGAGTCAAATGGTATAGGATTTGGTTATTCTTAATTTTTGTTTAAGGATTGGTAAACCATTTTGATTTATGTTTTAACATCTAGGCTATAACACAATCGACAAACTGTGCTTCATTTAACTCTCCATGCATGTTACCATTATACAAATGAAACACTTACATTTGATGAAAATATATAGACGTCTAAATTATAAACACAATTGCACTAAGGTCAGGATTAGGTTATTACACTGTCGAGTAATATTTACCTCCAAATGTCTTTGGTGGTTTCTCTTTCTTCAAAACACGTACGTTTCCGTCGTCATCTGTAATTATACAAATAAAAAGTGAAATATATTTAAATATCTTTAATCCAAAGTGTTAAAGTTTTATATGATGTTGTCAATGTTTCACTGTGAAATCTAGAGCGGATTCAGATTAATCTAACATAGTAGTAGATGTAGTGTAGTAGACTATTTTTTGGCGTTAGCTGTTTAACCTCAGTTTTGACTTGTATGTTAAACAAATGGTCTAGCTTGTAGACCAATCAATGTTGTATTTAATGAATAATGTCGAAGAAATCAAGGAAATAAAACGTTTTGAATGGTTCATAGTTAAATTGGCGATCCTACGAGAGGCACTAATAAGATGCAGTTTTAAAATGAAATGTTCTGCGTACTAACTTTTAATTGTTTTCCTTAAGAAAACAAATTCAGTGAAACAATCAGTGAACGTATGTAATATAAACTTCCACAGCTTGTTTGAAATTTCCTATAGTTGCGCCTCCTTTAGCAGAGGTCATGTGTGAGAATATGTAATAACTGTAAATATATAACCCGTTCCACGAGAAAACCAACATTATAGACTCTGCGTAACGTATCGACCCAGATCAGCCTGCGAAGTCCGCGCAGGCTAATCCGGGTTGACACATTCCGTGTCAGGGGCAGATAGGTATAGCGTAATGATTCCTGAAACAGACAATCAACAGGAGGCGAAAAGTGTCTGCCCGGGTTAGCTTGCGCGGCATGCTTAGGCTGATCCGGGTCGATAATTTACGCAGAGTTCACCAATGGGCTCAGTCTATGTGAAAAAAACAGCCAGTTGCTTGGGAAGATTGTTGTGTGGAGTACTGGTGTGAGAAAACCAGGAAATGCATGAGTAGGTGAACTGGCCTCCGTGATAAAACTGAGAAATTGTTAAAAACAGCGTTAAACCCCAATCAATCAATCAATTACGCATAGTTCACAATGTTTGTTTTCTTGTGGAACGGCTCATATATATGTAATACAATTTAAGATATGATTATGAATATATGTATTGGTATATATAAACTAATATATATGATAGTTTGTAAGCAATTTATAAAACATAGGCACTTATATGTAAATTATGTAGACAAAGTAAATAAATGTATGTGATAATATGTTAACTATGTACATAAAAATATGTTATTTGCAAAGTATCTTAATAAAAATGTATATACAATGTAGAATTTGTAAAAAAGATATATGTAATAATGTAAATTATTTTAATCTATATATGAATTAATATTAGAATATGTAAATAATATATGTTATAATCTTTAAAATATGTAAAATATTAAAATAACTATATGAAATAACTTGCAAATAGTGTAAATACATATGCAATGTAAAATAATATGCCAAAATGATATTTATGTTGGCGCATTTGTCGAGACATATTACTGACTTTCGTCAATGTGTTTTATGGTCGAAAATAATATAAAAAATGAAACGATTTTGATAGTAGCTAGCGTATAGACCGCGTGGAAGAGCGTTTGATACTATTATGACGAACTTACCGTATTCATACTCGTACTCAGACCCACTACCATCACCCTGTAAACAGAAATAGGTATATATAAGAGGGAGCAAACTAGTCTATATAAGAGGGAGTAAACTGGTCTAGATCAGAGCGCATTAAATGGTCTAGATAAGAGAACATAAACTGGTCTAGATAAGAGAGCATACATTGGTCTAGATAAGAGAGCATACACTGTCTAGATAAGAGAGCATATACTGATCTAGATAAGAGAGCATACACTGGTCTAGATAAGAGAGCATACACTGGTCTAGATAAGAGAGCATACACTGGTCTAGATAAGAGAGCATAAACTGGTCTAGATAGAGAGAGCATAAACTGGTCTAGATAAGAGATCAT
>JASEVX010000007.1:31582630-31605130 GCA_031761405.1 Serripes groenlandicus
GAGAGAGAGAGAGAGAGAGAGAGAGAGAGAGAGAGAAGAGAGAGAGAGAGAGAGAGAGAGAGAGAGAGAGAGAGAGAGAGAGAGTGAGAGAGAGAGAGAGAGAGAGAACAATAATATAATCTATACTGAGACAGTAACAGTGAAAACCCGTTCTTAGGTTACCCCCAAAAAAGGAGTCTAGCTATCACACTAAATAAAATGTTTCAAAGACAGATTTTAAAATATGTAAACAGGTAATGTTAAATTTATTCCTTTGACATCGTTTGTGAGGTACATTTCGAGGGAGAAAGTAGCTCAGAGGAAAGCACCGGCGGGCCTTGTGATTCTCGTTGTTCGGTTCGCATGCGAGTGGGATACTCATTTGGCTTTATCTAAATATATTTATATACGAATGTATGTAAGCCTTCCCAAATACAGACGCTTTCTGACGCATTTCAACAGACTACATTCAACATACTTGTTGCAAAACGAGGAAATTTCTCGTGATGAGCAATTTCTCTTTTTGCCACAATGTTTTCAACTTTTTTAAATAATAATACTTTTAATCAGAGAGATTCTTCAAATCTTTGATTAAATACTTTGAGATTCGCATGCTGCAGATTTGTTTTATGTAGGAATGGGCTAAAACCAGGATTTAAACAGAACTTACATCAATCCTTTTTTGCCGATAACCCGTCCTCCTTGTCGTATATCTGAATGTAAACAAAAAGTAATTTATTAGTAAATGTGCTGTACTTTATGATGATATGCGGGTGATTACCGTATATCTTGCTTCTTTGGAGATCAGATTGCGTAAGAAATCTCATCACGGAGACTGAACGTCTGAGTTTATCAATTCTACTCATCTGAACAAAACAGTTCGTCAAATGATGTGACAATCCGATTGGTTGTTTATAATAAAGACCGCCCATATTTCCAGACTGATTTGTGTGAATTTACCACTTGAGTTTCAAAAAAACAACATTCGGAATCGATATAATAATTGAGCCGTTCCACGAGAAAACCAACATTGCGTAAAGTAACGATCCGGACCAGCTTAATCATTGCCGCGCAGGCTAATCCGGGTCGATAATTTTCGCCTCCAGTAGATTTCCTGTTTCAAGAATAATTAATTTATACCTCTATCCCCCAGAGACGGAATGTGACGGCTCGGATTAGCCTGCACGGACTATGCAGGCTGATCTGGGTAGATACATTACGCAGAATCCACAATGTTGGTTTTCTCGTGGGACGGCTCATATATATTAACACTCTCAAATAGTTTGACGCATCTGTATGTATCGAGGGCTTGGCGTGAAACGGTTGTAACTTAAATTGGTATTTTTTTTACCAAGGTTACTCACCTCGCCATAAAGTCTTTATAAGGGTTAAATCATTTTACTTGGTAAACAATGGAAATTTAGGTGCCATTGCTCGTTCTGAGCAATGGCACCTAAATTTGCATTGTTTACAAAGGGGTCAAAATTGCCCCTAAACCAGGGTTTTCAAAATAGGTTTTAGTTACAACCGTTTCACGCCAAGCCCTCGGTATGTATCTTCCAGTGAACCAACCATTTCCTTTAGATTCATCTATATCTATGTCACCTAAATCGATTTGTCCTTCGTGTTAATCACTTCGGCGTCACTGTTGCTTTTCATATGTTGTTTTCAATGGTATTTGCCGTTTCACACCAATAATTTCTTACATTAAAATTTGATAAGCAGTTCGACAATTAACATGAAAATCTTAAGTCATAGTTTTAACACATATAAATAAACCCCTTTCCACATATAGGCGCTTTCTAATGGTTCTGCAGGAGACGAATTTTTGTTTGCAAACGGATAAATTGCTCAAAACGAGCAATTTCGCCATTTGCCAAAAGGTTTTCAACTTTTTTCAGTTAATGTACCTTTATTTATAGATATTATCCAGGTTTTTGCGAACATGCTTTCAACGTCGTCTGCTGCAGGTTTGCTGTATGTGGGAAATGGTTAATACAGAGTTATCAGAACTACAATGATAACCTCCCTTGTTGGACCAAATTTGCCTATCACAATGGCAGGTACATATTGTAGCTCTGTGAACTATATTTTACACAATAATGTAACGTACATATTCATAACCCTCGGGACCAGCGTCCCCGGGGTCTCGTGGTCTTTTTATCTTTGCCTTTCTTGATCTTCTTACCGGTAATTGGGTCGTATTCGCCTGAAATATGTTATCTTATATGTGATCAAGAAAACAAAAAAGATAGCATGCAGAACAATACACCTCTGTATTGTTTTAAAAATAGAGCAGAATAAGCAGATTAAGCAAGTCTACAACTAGAATCTATTTATAGTTATAAGCAAGAAAGCCACACATCATTAGTAAGTAAAATGCATTCACGCGCATGCCATTAGCACTATTAATTATACTACTATAGCTTTGGCCTTTTTTCAAACCGGCGTAAATATACCGAGTAGTTTAAACTCTAATGGTCATTATCGTACGAAGTACAGCACGTATCGATTTCCGTGGCAAATTTAGCATACTTCGAAATTCTTGGTGGACTTGTCGGCCATTTTCGGTTGAAATGAGCGACTAATCCACGAACGATACCGATATATTACGGCCTCATACGGAAATGACCGAGTGCATTAGGGACGTTATATCTTAAATGATTGACATCGACGGTGTAATAGTTTCTTAAACGTGATATCAATCTGCCTCCTGTATACTCAACCAGTACTCGCGTCCAGTATGTGGGAAGTTCCCAAATTTTGACAGCGCTATCGGGGATCGAACTTGGGACCGGCTCATGGTAGATCTAGTGAACCGTTTGAAAACAAGCTATTGAAAGAAAGTAGTTAAGAAGCAAACTAATTATTGTTAATTGCTATCGTAAAGATCTAATAACAACATAAATAAACACAAACTAATTGCAGTTGCAGTGCAAGAGATATCTGCGTTCAGGGACTTATTGAAGTTCTCACCGTGTATATTAGAAAGTAGAAGAACTGTTACACATCAAATGATTTATAACTAAAATCTAACATCATGAAAAAGCAGTTAATTTGTTAAATACTATAAAGCAATGCACAAACCTTCACCAAGAATGGCCAGACTCTTATTAAGCAGCAAGTTGTCCATCTTCTCTTCTTTACAAAAATTGGCCGTCAATTTTCACTTATGTCCACGGATAGTTTTACCGTCAACATCGTTTTAAAAATCCCGCTTTTGCACTTCAAAATCTCTCCAATCAAGTAAATCTTCAATTGTTTGGCCTCACTTTAAATTAACAATTGAGGCGACCTCTTTCTTCAGCGCCATGCAAATATGAAGCATACATACATACTATGGATTCTACTGTTTCTCCTAGCAAAAATACTTTTGTTGAGTCGGGAGATTTGGACTCTCGTTGTATCTGCGTACAGTGAGGACTCATGTGAGCCTGTGCATACGCGCAGTCTCACCAGAGCATTCACTGTTCGTTTACATAGTAATACCAAGATGTATCTCCTAATAAACATTTAAAACCTTCTTATTGGTACTAAACACATGTAACTATAAATGTTACGGAAAAGGAGATAAGACTCCATTTTCCTGGAGGGGCATCATCTTTTTGTGAGAAGCATAACTCTAGATACGGTCCGTGTATTTTTCATGTTCTAACATCCTTATTGAACACTTCAAACCCTATGTTATAGATAGTAGTAGCAAGATTGTTAGAAGCAGTGTCGCCAACCAATAAGTCACAGTCAGACAGACGGATAGACGGATAGACGGATAGACTACAGGTTAGTTATCCCAATGGCTTAACCTTTTCATGCATAAGACAAACAATTACGTTTTGAAACACTCAAAGCAAGTATTCTAGCAACATAATGCAGCGAAAGGAAATAGGAACTATATCTAAGAAATAATTCGCATTTACGAAAATTGATGATAGTTAATAAGCATTCTATCTATTATGATATGTAAAGATGAGAAGCATGCATTCAAGCAATGATATCAAACAAATTAGGTACAAGTATCCACTTCTTGAATTTTGCGCAACTTTGATAACCAGAATGATGCTGAGTGAAGCTGAAATAACTTGGTATCCAAGGTTACAAAGTAATTTGTTCTGAAAATTGGTTACCACGTAACATGGTCTATATGCATTCATCGCGCTTTTGGTTTTGTGATGAAAGGCAGACATTTGCGCAGGTTACAAAAAAAAAACAATATCTTGATCTAAATATAATTCAATATTATACAGGAAGGACTATTTATTTAACTAGAAAGTCGAAGACCAAATAGTCAAATTACAAACAAATAATGCAAGGTAATATATTTAAAGTCAAACCTGTGAAAATCCTTTCAAGTCAAAAATATAAATATATGCAAAACTATTTTTCAATGTTGGTTGAAGCGTTGTAAACTTTAGAACATAAAACGTGCTTTTCAGGAGTTTGTTAAGAAATAACCATGTATTATATTTTAATAATCCATCTGGAAAAAACAGTAACTTTATCAGGTGATGATTTCTATGTTTAAACAAGTAAAACATTCACCGAACCAAACAATCATTCTCTATTAATGACTTTTTCTGAAATAGTAACCGAACTGGCATATTTTTCAGTCTTAAAATTACTAGCAATTGCTACAGGTTATTAATTTATCTGGCACACACTTATTTATTCGAATTGCATTATGTACACAAATAATTGTCCCCATACATCATATCTGCAGCAGACGACTTGAACATATCGTAAACAATGTGTAAAATCTATTGAAATGAAAGAACAATTATTGACTTAATTTGAAAACATTGTGGCAAAAAGAAAATGGTTCATCATGAGCAATTTCATTTTCTGTATCAATGTTTTCAAGTATCGTCTTTATTTCGATGCCTGAAAATGCGTCTGTATTTGGGAAAATATGGTTAAAATGCCTTTCATTCAAATTTAAAAAGAAATAATTTCAAATCTCCATATACATGTAAGTCTTAGATGCAAAGTACCGTACGTATTAAAGTGTTAATATTAATAATGACTTCATTATAAATAATCATGGACAAACTTACTTTCATCGCTCTCATCATCTGCTTCGTGGCCATCCTTCTTTTTATCTTTTCTCTTGCCTTGTTTTCTATTGAATCAAACACAGACGAACTATCATTATAATTGGCATATACATTTTATTTAAATATTAAGGTCACTGGTCCATTACAGCATATATATTTATAATTATCAATATCCAAATATTGGAAATAACCATTACATGTATATGTCAATTGTGAGGGACACTATATCAGAACTCCTGAAAATGTCGCTAAATGTGCTAAGATTGATCGATGCTGGTCAAAAACTGTAAATAATTGGCACCGCACATTTAGCCCCTCCATACCCCCGCCCCCAAGACCAGACATATTAATAAACAAAGGAATGGTTCTAAGTGACTTCTTACACTAGATCGCTAATCCTGACAGGATTGCCCTCCGAATCCACCGTCCAATCACTCGAGGGACTGATGAGACCCTTCTCTCGTAAGTCCTGTAATATCTTCTGTTTCTTGGCTCTGATCAAATAGAAACGTTTCATACGTTAGGAGAGTAGATATATTATTTTAATACGTTAAGGCATTAAATACATAGGATTAGTTGAGTTAGTTTAAACTAATTTATTTTACATTTTGTGTGCAAAAATCCCAAAAGCAGAATCCGTTAAGATTGGGCTCCGAACACAGGTTTCCATATCATGACAATATATGACAATATTTCATTGACGTAAACTACCTATTTTCTAGTCAAACAACACATCATATTAATATTTACAATATAAAAAACATATAACATATTATTAATTACAATAAACATGAAATATACACAAAATCGAATGTTTATTATTCAAAATAGAAGAAATAAATAATAATAATAAAGAAAAAAATAGAAAAATACTTAAAGAGTAGCACTTCAATTATTAATTAAACTACTTCCTTGATATATTTTGCAAGGTGTAACAGTTTTTAATGTTTTTTTCTGTTTAGTGAATTAATAAAATTGTACAATTTGGACATGCATAGACAGGTTTGACTCTGGTTTGATACGTTATGACAGTACATGTAGATACACAGGTCTTAGACGTTAGGACTGATAACAACAATTACGTGAAACGTGTTAACAGACTATGAACGTTTGATACGTTATGACAGTACATGTAGATACACAGGTAGACGTTAGAACTGATAACAACAATTACGTGAAACGTGTTAACAGACTATCAAATACGTTTGGTACGTCAGGACAGTAAACGTAGCAAATGGATATATTTGGAAATTCGTAGATCCTATGTAGTCTTCGTAGTTTGTTTGTATCAGATATATTGGCAAATCAGTGTTACTGAAAACGTGTGAATTCACAATAAACCTTTTGATATAACACAAGACTTACTCCTTTTTCACTGATTTTCTGACGGGTTCGCCCGTGTCAGAGTCCACGGACCAGTCACTGGATGGACTGATCACACCCTTGGCTCTCAGTTCCTCCAACTTCTTCAACTTCTCTAGACTGAAATTTAAAGACAGACAGAGTTATTCCCCTTCACCTGAAAACGTCTCAATACAAAAATATAGCATCTGGAGATAATAGTTATATAATTTTATAAATTTAAGTTTAAAATATTAAGGTTTAAATATAAATTTCTTTTTGAACAATTTCTATTTTATCTATCAAGTTTTCGAAACTCGTCTGCTGCACATGTTATAAGTTGTCATCTGAGTTAGAGAGTAGTTAACCCTTTCTCTTATATAGACGCTTTCTGACGCCCCTGTAGCAGACGGCTTTTTGAAAACATGGCGACAAAAGAAGAAATTGCTCAAAACGAGCAATTTCTTCTTTTGTCACCCTGTTTTCAACTCTTTTCAATTATTGCACTTTCATTCAAAGGGAGTTACATTTTTTTTCGGATATGTTTACAAAGTCGCCTGCTGCAGAGTTGATGCATGTGGAAAAGGGTTAAATAATGTAGATAAAATTTACAAAATTGTTGTATAAGGGAGGGAAAGAAGAAAAAACAATAATTATTCGAAACTGCAGCATCCTTTTAAAGGAAAATATAATTTAACGGAAATTTTAAACTTGACCGAGCGTAACAATCCACCAGAACTGTGGGTTGGATTCATCAATTCCAGATCAAAGAAAATAGTGTATTGCCATGCTACATCTGCATGTCATTCAATAACATGTAAATATGAATACTTTATCACGTAGCATCTACTTCAAAACTATATCATACAAATGCGCATGCGTCATGTTGTAAGTGTCTAACAAATTCCAACATATCTAATCATATACCAAACATATTAAATTTCAGTTCCCTGTTTTATTTTAAAAGAAAATATAAATCTCAGAATTATGTGATTGGAAAAGAGAGTTATCTAAATTCGTACATGTAGCATCTCAGTGAAATAGCATTTAGAGGTAACGCTAGTATTTGATTTAGCTGAACAATGGTGCTTCATTATGATAGATGTCGAGGTTATCCATAGATGAATATGAGCCGAATCTAGCGAGTGTTGCATCTACGTTAAGTCTGGACTCTTGTGAGTCCGTGAACCAGCACGATCTCATCCAGAGTACTCTACGATGAGATCGTGCTGGTGCACGGACGCACATGAATCCTCATATGTGACTGTTATTTAAAATTTGTACAGTCATATAGAATTTTGTTTTTTCTTTATTATGATATAATTTTTATTTCTCTACACCAAAGACTGACATCAGTAAAAAGGCAGTCCGAAAACTTTTTTGACTTCACCTCGTATATCCGCCAAAATGTAATATAGCTCTAGACTAATGTTCTGACGAGGAACCCTAAATGTTTACCCTATTAGTATCGCCCCTATTGATATGGCAACGACAAGTCAAATGTGGCTCATATACAGTCTACATATAAATAAAATGTTATTGTGTAGCGTACAGTTCACTAAAGTAGTAAAGCATTGATATGGCTAGCCTATAAAGAATACACACGCTTTTTTCTTTTCCTTCATGATCTCGTATTTATCCCCGTATTTCTCTTTCCGTTTCGCCTCTCTGACCGCTTTTCGTTCAGCTTTAGCTTTAAAATAGGCTACTTTTTCTTCTTCCGTCATATTTTCTAGATCGGCATCTTCAGAAATTGTAGAGTCGCTAAAGTCTCCTACATTAGCAAACTTCCCGCCCTTGATCTTGCTTATGGCTTCTTTGGCTTTGGCTTCGGCCTTAGCTTTCACTTTGGCATCCATCTTCTGTTTACTTGTCAGTTTTTGTTTTTTGACCGTCACTTTACCGCCTTTACCATCAGAGACCTCTGTGTATGCACTGTTTATAATTAAATTATTAACGATACGTTATTTTGTTTTAACTAGTAGTGAAGACTCGTGACAAAGAAATCTGATCTTTGTAGGTTTTTAATTTTAATAACAGTACCCGGGTTTCATTCTCGCTCGCATCGGTCATTGTTGAGTACCCTTGAACAAGGCACATATTTTAGCCTAGCACAGGGGTTAACCCTTTCAGCGCCAAAGGCAATATTGAGGTTTTTTGCAAACAATACTGATTCAGGTGAGTCAGCTCGTAAACGAGCTGTCTCACCTGAAATCAGCATTGTTTGCCTTTTAGTTATCAAAAAAGACTACATTTGTATTACATGAGAAATGAAGACGCCTGATTTTGAACATGGAAGAGTCTAGTTTAAACAATTCGGCGCTGAAAGAGTTAATCAATATTTCCTAACACATAGTGTACTCCAGCGTGTGGTAGGTAAACGTTGTACCTTGATTGGTTATTTCGGCTATAACATACCTGAGTACTCGGTGTGATAGGACAATCTAAATAATACCCTGGTTTGTAACTCCGGATCATGATACATGTTCTCTCGTCCTCACACACACACACATATATATATATATATACCTTGACTACTGTTGATATACTGCATTATACAACAATGATCACAGACGATACGAATAAGTATTTCTTTTTAATGAGACAGTTGCCTTGGTTTCAAAATCCCAAAACGGTCGATGCTCCTGTAATTCGATGAATTATTATATTTGAATGAATGATATGATTTACTCTGCCTCTGAAATTTATCTAGCAATAAGTTCAATCTTTTGGGAACTTCAGGCACACCTTACACAACTTCTCTTTATAGGGCTGAACCATACCTGAATAGTCTTATTAAATTACATCATTAATACACGACTTTTAACAATATTTACGTATGCCGTAATGATTTAGATTTACGAACAGTGTAGATCAAGAAAAACCTGCACATTCGTTCAGTCTAGTCTTGGTATGCATTGTCTGATACTCATTGTTAAATATCTAAGAATGGCGTGTCAGCGAATATATACTACCAGTTGCAGAAATACAGCGAGATAAGAGTTTAAAACAATAGCTCTAAACTGACTACATATCAGCTGTACATACAACAGAAACCCAAATTAAATCATATTTGAGACAAGTGTCTAGCACAAATAACTTTGGCATTCGTGGAGACTGATCCGTATTAGCTCTAGTCGCGAAATAGATTTATCCAAACGATTTATATGTAACTAGCAGGCAAAACTAAAATAGTTCTACAAAACAGAACCGCCATACCTTTCATCACTCTCTGAAAATTCCTCTGCAGCACTGTACCCAATAACATTTCCTTGCGCATCCTTAATCTTCTTTTTCCTCGTAACTTTCCTTGTGCCTCCATCACTGTATTCACTCGTATAACTGTAGTCACTTCCGCTTCCTCCGCGTTTCTTCTTGCCCTTTTTACCAGCTGCTGCTGCCTTTTCCTTTGCAGCTTTTTCTTTGGCTTCCTTTTCCTTTTTCTTTTTCTCAGCCAGACGTCCACCTGGTTTTAAACTGTCAGCACTATGATAACTTTCACTGTCGCTATATGTCCCGTCCTCACGTTTGCGTTTACGTTTGACGTGTCTCGTGCCACCCTCACTAACTACACTAAAGTAACTATGAGCACTGTTTATATGTTCGCGCTCTCTTCGTCGACGTCGGCGTCTCGCAGCGCCATCTGGGTCCTGATCACTGTGGTAAGACTCCGCGTCACTATAAGTACCATCGGCATGTTTACGTCGACGTTGCACGTGCCTAGTACCGCCGGCACTGACGTGACTTTTGTAACTAAAATCGCTGTCACTGTCTGCGTCACGTTTACCAGCTTTCCTGCGAGTGCGTTCTTCAGCTGTCTCTTCAAGCTCGCCCACGCCCCCTTTGCCTTTTTTACCTTTTTTCCCTTTCTGCATAGACGCTATTCCACTGTCAATGTCCGACTCCTGTCCGACTTTTCTGAAAGTTAGTAAATAAATAAAATTGTTTAAAACAAACTCTGGACCATCTTGCACTGCAAACTCATGTTTGTAAGTATTGACAGAGCTTTTTACTGTCACCTGCTTATTGTGCCCAGGAAAACCTACCGAATGTACAAGCAATATATGCCTGCGCATTCATAATATCAGCATCTATATGCAATGCTTGACAGAACATGTTTGAACAGTATGTGCTAATTAGTGGATAAGTGCAGAGTTAGACCATCATTCATGTGAAACATGTTCATACGTCATTGTTTATTGTATTCGAATATATGTATTTCATATCAAAATGTACAGTATGATAACACATGTTTAAAATCGTTTCCCACAAAATCTGCAGCAGATGACTTTGAATGTATCTAAGTAAGGTTCGAAAAATCTCTTTAAAAGAACGATAAATTATTGTATAGAGTTGAAAGCATTGTTCCAAAAGGAGAAATTGATTTGAGAAATCTATCATTTTGCAAAAGTGCTTTTATAATAGAGGCTGTTACTGAGGCGTTAAAGGCGCATGTATGTGGAGAATGGTCAAATATACGAAAACAGTTAAGCATAGACCCATACAAAAACCATTCGCTTTCAATATACATTAAGTAATGACTTAATATACTTTCCGACGGAAAGTGTGCAAGATGGCAGAATATTTCTACTGATGCTGACATAACATTTACATCTATCAGGGGCGTAGCTCCCTTTAGGCACTGTAGGCACATGCCTACACTTTTTTTCTTAAAGTGCAGCGGCGATAGACATCTGCGTAATGTATCGACCAGATCAGCCCTGTGCTGTCCACGCAGACTTATCCGGCCGACACATTCAGTCTTAGGGGATAGATGTATAGATTAGTTATTCCTGAAACAGAAAATCCACAGGAGCGAAAAGTGGCTTTCCGGGTAGGCTTGCGTGGCATGCTTAAGCTGATCCGGGTCGATACTTTACGCAGAGTCCACAATGTTGATTTTTCTCACGAGACGGCATACACACTGATTATTGCAAAGCTACGCCCCTGTCTATTCCAAACAAAAGTGCTGCATGATCAATAATACCAGAGAAACTAAGCTAATTTGTCATTGTTAAATAGCTCGTTTTCGTTTTACTTACCTTTTATATTTTTTGCCTGTCAAAGGATCGACTACAACTTCATACACTGTACCATCTTTACCAATAATTCGCTGTCCTTCCTCGGCTGTAATATATTCAAGTTTAACACTTTTGCCACATATAAGACGCATTTTGACTACCACGCAGCAGACGATTTTTGAAAGCATATTAACAAAATGATAATTTGAAATTTTACTTTGGTCATAATGTTGTATACTTTATGCAATAATATCACTATCATACAATGTGATATTCCATAGTTTAACCTAGATTTATTCAAAGTCGTCTACGGCATGTGTGTGGTACATTTAAGTGGAAAATGGTTATGCACTACATATGGTGTACTTCGGCAATAGCCATTTTCAACCGTTAATGGTTAACATGATCCCTTTTCCACATAAACTACGTTGTAGCGCCTCTGCAGCAGACGACTTTTGAAAACACTGTGACAAAAGGAGAAATTGCTCATAATTATCAAGTTTTCCTTTTGTCAGATTGTTTTGAACTCGATGCAATAAATCCACTTTCATCAGTGGATATTTTTTATATTTTTTTCTTTAGATATTTTCAAAGTAGATTTGTTGCATGTGGTAAAAAGGGTTATATCTACTATTCAAAACATTATTGTATGAATCTTTACGTCAGACTGTCTTTTCTGGAGTGAATTAATTGTCTGACAATAAAATAATGCCGCAAAAAAGTTTTCGGATCGAGGCTTTCTTCAACAAAAATTATAAAATATTCTTTCATGTTTTGTTAGCGGAGATTTATTTATATATTGAAGAAATATGTACCGTTAAAGGCATTTCAAAACAGGTTTGATAAGCAAAAAGTCACGCAATGAAATCAAAGTAATAAGCTTACACCTAGTTGAAACAACAGTTATGGCATTAAATGCAGCAGGGCTTCGACATATACTGTGTTCGATGTTCAGTCTTTAAGAAATAGATTTAAGGAGATACCCATCAACACATTAGAGAACATAGAAAATAAACAAACCAAGCATGAGGTCTGGGTCATTTTCGTCTTCATATACAGTGGACGCCTTCTCCCAATCTTCTATCTTTTCGCCAGCCCCTAGTTTCATGAATTTCTTCAAGAATTCCGGATCGCCACCTGCTTCCTGAAACTGACGATATTCCTCTTCTGTTAGCATCACTATCTTTTCCACTAGTCTTCCACTCTTGGTTCTTACTAAAGTTTTAATCACTTTCATAGGTTTTCCTTCGGCTTTTTTCCACTCTTCAATAGTACCACCTTCCTCTCCGAGGTATTTACCTAGGATCTCGTTGGCGTCCGCACCTCCGGCCATTAAACGATCATATTCGTCTGCACGAACCATGATTGTCTTTTCAATAATACGGCCACTCTTTGTTCTAACTTTCATTGTAATTGCCTTCATAGCCTCTTGGCTTTCCCAACCCTCGACAGTCTCGCCGTCTTCCAGGGAAAGATACTTTTTGATTATGTCTTCTGGCTTCACTCCATCTTTTATCATTTTATTATAATCTTCCTCTGAAATCATGATCACTTTTTCCACTAGACGACCACTCTTCGTACGTACGTACGTTTTGATTGTTCTCATTTTAGCCTCATCCCAACCTTCTATAGTTTCACCGTCGGCAGGTTTGTAATACTTTCCTAATATATCCTTAGCGTTCACTTTGCCTTGTGTAATGGCATCATAGTCCTCTTTAGAAACATACACAAGTTTCTCGATAAGTCTACCACTTTTAGTTCTAACTAATGTTTTGATGGCTTTCACTTCGTCTTTATCCCATGACTCAAGACCCTCTGCTTCGTCCTTTGTTAAATATTTCTTTAAAATATCACCTCCTTTGCCGGCTTTGAACAGCTCGTAATCTTCTTCTGATATGAAAATGATCTTTTCTATCAATCGACCACTTTTGGTTCTTATGTAAGTTTTGATGGCTTTCATCTCTGAAAAAGAGTAATTTAACAAAGTTATTAGGTTTCATCGGGAACTTACATATTGAGAGTTTGACACTTATCATGGTTCATTGAAAAAGCAGAACCCTATAACCTTCAGGTCATAGAATATTAGTTTATAATGCGAATAATAAAGTTAAAATTTATCCATTTGTACAACATTTAAGAAGCAAGTTATTGCAACTTTTATTAATCACTCTCAATGTTTGCTTCCTGGAAACTCGACCATAACTCATGCATAGTGTTTGAATAGAGATATTGAAAGTATACTCTGCTGCATTGATCAGTTAGTGTGTATGTATGAAGAACCAAGAACATTAGCTTAATATACTTTTAATTAAAACCTTGACCCAGCAAGCTTACTAACGTCTGGCATAGTTTGATGAAAATGAAATTGGCTGAATACGTTTCATCCCATAGGCAGGAATCCGCTGTGGTCGAGTGGTTAGCGTCGGGGATTTCGAAACCGGGAGTCCCGGGTTCGGTCCCCAGTCGCGGCACTACGGTCATGGTGGAGTGCCCTTGGGCAAGGTACATTTTCTAGCCTAGTACTGGTTTGTTTACCCAGGGAATAATTAAATTTAATTGCGCGCTAAATGACCTTAGCTGTCGATGCGCCATTAAACAATATACATTCATTCATCCCATAGGCATAAAAAGGGTTTTGCAGACTTACGTTTTTCTTTGATAGCTTCCAATCTTTGTTTTGCTACGAGTTGTCTTTGGCGCTGCAATAGTACCAGTTAGAACATTATAAACAATGATGGAAAAAACGAGAACATATATTTAACCAATACTAAATAAAAATGGAAATATTGTATAACTCGACAGTTTTGACACAATCGTGACCTTTCTTGACCTTCTATCAAAGCTGTATATAAAACTATGACTGTTTATGTATATTCACCAAGTATGTGTCCTTGAGTTTTATCAAAAAACACTTTGTGACTTATATGGCGGACGTTATAAATTTTATGAAACTACAGGTTTTTCGTATTTTATTTTACATCTTTACTCAAAGGTCGGATTCGTGTCATTATTATAGAGTGGTATATTTCCCACATTGAATGTCAGCCTATAGATAAACTATTAATGACGACAGTCACAATAACTTGTACCAGTCATCGGCATTGCCGACATAGCCACATCGACTCGGTTTATTAGAGGGATAAGGAAGACATTGCCGCGGATAATAACAGTATTTCAGTTATATCACGGCAGTCAGTTTACATAACCAAGTGTTTCTTCGCTCTCTCCTACGAGTGTTCCAGATGGCAATTGACTACCTTCCCACGCCGATAAATAAAAGATTAATAACTGTTGCCAATCATCGTACTTAATAAGGGCATAACCTGGTCAATAGGCCTCGGCGTTGCCGACTCGGCCACCGCGACTCGGTTTATTAGAGGGATAAGGAAGAAATTTGGATACCTGTAGCTCTAACTCCTCCAGCAAACATTTGACATACCAGTAACCGTGTCTGTAACCTCCACCCACACGAATATACTTGTGCTGAAATAAAGGATATTTATATGGGATTTAAACAGACAAACAGACATACAGGTAGACAGATAAACAGACAAAGACCGACAGAGGGAGACAGAAAGAGACAGACAGATTGACATATAAGATCAGAATCCATTATAATGAACATTGCAAAATCAACAACATTTCATGTAATGGGTTAACACATGAATATATAATTGCAGCGAAAATTTACAGGCAATGGCGACTTTTACCTGCTAAGCCATCTTCGTTCCAATATCATACTATGGACGTGAAAAGCGATTTAATTGAAGCAATATTTATATTGACTTGATCCGCAACATCAACGAAAGCGGATACGTTAATAACTTCATTTAGTCATTTCATTTTAACCGCGTCGTTCGAAACGATGCCTTGTTGCACCGGCGTACAGTGAGAGCTCAGTTTGTTTGTTTGAAAATTGATGTACGCCGCTTTTTAAAGTATGTTAGTTATATCACGGCTTTTCCTGAGTAATTTATCCTTGTGTAAGCGAGTTAGTCCTAGTGCTAACCCTACAATCCTGGGCGCAATGAGCTGAACGTCATTAGTAACACTTTTAATAGATTTGTTGTGTGACATGACTGGGGATCGAACCCTGGTGTCTCGCACCCTAGGCCGACGTGAGAGCTCAGGCCAGTCTGTAGACCCACACAGTAATACCAGGCACATCTTTGCCTCCCTACATTACAAAGAGCCGCATATGTAACTCCTGACAAAACCCTTTATACAAGACATTGACCCCGTTTTTACGTCACGTGGTTCATTTATATGACCAACAACTCATAGGAAGTAAACAGAAAGATATAATAATTATTCAAAATATGTAACTGAGCATTATGTTAATACAGTAATGGTAAAACCGTCTATGTTTGAGTTTACGAATGTGCATGAAGCCGCCGTGGCCGAGTGATTAACGTCGGGGATTTGGAAACGGGCGTCCCGGGTTCGATAACCGGTCGCGGCGCGCCGGTCGTGGTGAAATGCCCCTGGGCAAGGCACATTTTCTAGCCTAGTACTGGCTTGTTTACCCAGGGATCATGAAATAGTGATGATAACTTTAATAATGTTGAAAACGGCGTAAAGTCAAAATAAAACATATAAAACGAACGGGCACCCGTTTGCATACCCGTATCCTTTAAACCTTCTACATTATCATGTTCTCATTCAGGAGTATATACATTTACAGGAGGCGACTTTTGTACACAGTATGCCAATAAGTTCTATAAATTTGCAATATTTTATCCTTTATTTAATTTTTTTAAAACTCTAATGTCAATATGAGTTCCACGAAAAAAAACACATTATGGCTCTGCGTAATGTATCGACCCAGATCAGCCTGCGCAATCCGCGACGCTAATCCGGACCGACATATTCCGTTTCAGAGGGATAGAGGTATAGGGTAATGATTCCTGAAATAGAAAATCCATAGGAGGTGAAAAGTGTCGGTCCTGGTTAGCCTGCGCGGCATGCTAAGGTTGATCCGGGTCGAAACTTTACGCAGAATCCACAATGTTGGTTTTCTCGTTATTCGGCCCAATTTGTCGTATCTGGGAAAGGGTTTATTGAGATCTGGCTATTACAATATAAGATAAATTACCTCTGTGTATCGAGTTCTCTATTCTTATACACACTATAAAATACACCGAGCGGTAATTCTAATTAATGACTTGCAAACTTTAATTGTATATTTAAATATTAACTTGATTAAAATTTCCAATAAACTTAAATCAAAAATTTATTTCGTCCTTTGGCATTTTTTCTCGAGTTCAATAAACAAATAAACATAAATCAAATGAATGTTCTGGATTGTTTGATGGGATTTTAACGCCGTTTTCAATAATTGTTTAGTTATACCACGGTGGTAAGTTCATATAACGAATGTTTCCTTGGCTTTCAGGCACCTGTTCTTTAAACAACATGTTTTAAAGGAAATTGTCTAACTCCTCACATATATACTAATTAGCAAATTGGCTCACCCAATGTAAATGAGTCCGGATGGTGGCCTAGTGGCAAGTGTAATGCATCTTTTTAAGGAGTTGTAAGTTGACGGTTCGAACCCCAGTGACGACAGCGAGTCCCGTTCTGATATGGCCGGACGATACGCCGACAGCTAGTTAGCAAAAAATGGTACCGGTCGCCTGCTTGCCCAATAAATTGATAACGAATCAGAAATGACCGGCCCTTTCAAATACTAGAGTATACTAAGCTAACACTTGTTTTGTAAATAACTTACCGATTCGCATTTCTTGTGGGGAATCTTCAATAGACATTTCAGACAGTCCTCGCTGGTAGCCTGAAAAACAAACATGAGTCTTATACAACATGCATGCATATTCATAGTTAACTAAACAACACGGACGCTGGATTACATTATTCGGATCACTGCATTTCAAACATTGTAAGATACAGTCTCACGAGTGTTCGTTTTATAAAGTCGGGTCATTCTACATATAGGCTGCGTCTCGTCAATAAGGGCCTCAATGTTGCACACAGTGACGATTCATACGCGCCGTTCGCCGATGAGTTATAAATATTAAAGATCAAGTTACACCAATTTAAGTATTTCTTTGTTTCCAAATAAAACTGTTTCAACCCTAAACTGTCACATTTTCTAAGCATCTTAACAGTAGAACATCCAATATTATGGAAAAAAGTACCTCTTAGATTTAAAATAATTAAAAGAAAGAATTTCTGGAGGGGGACATGTATCATGCAACAAATAATTCAATCTGCGAAAATGGTTACCGTAATTTGTGTTCACGTACTCAACTCTCTCTTTCAAACAAGGTCAACTTGAATACTATAATTGACCAAGTGCATCCTATACCTATTTAACCCTTTCCCTCATATAGACGCTTTCTGACGCCTCTGCAGCAGACGGCTTTTTGAAAACCTAGTGACAAAAGAAGAAATTGCTCAAAACGAGAAATTTCTCTATTTGACACAATGTTTTCCACTTTTAGTCATAGGTTATCCATTTAATTATAGAGATTTTCTATTTTTTGACAAAATATGTTCAAAGTCGTCTGCTGCAGAATTGTCGTATGAGGGAGAGGGTTAAAATGAAATTTAACGCATGTACTATATTCAATGCATTTTTATGAAGGTATACAATCATATCTACGACGCAAACAAAGGTCTTTAGGGACTACTTTGCTGTAGATCAGCATGGCCGCGGATGAATTCGGCGTAATTTGACCTTAATGACAAAAAACTATACTATAGTATGGAACGCCGGCACTGTCTTTAGAAGTTTATATTATGTCAGTATATGGTTAAGTGTTGTGGTTTTGTACTTATATTATGACAGTTTCATGGTATTATATTATGTCGGTACATCTTTACATAAAGACATAATGTAAATATGTATCTACATAATATAAAGATGTATCTACATAATATAAATATGTATTTACATAATATAAAGATGTATCCACATAATATAAAGATGTATCTACATAATGTAAAGATGTATCTACATAATGTAAAGATGTATCCACATAATATAATAAAGTATGGACATAATATAATAAAGCAAGCACGTGATATAAAGATGTATCTACATAATATAAAGATGTATCTACATAATATAAAGATGTATCTACATAATGTAAAGATGTACCGACATAATATAAAGATGTATCTACATAATGTAAAGATGTACCGACATAATATAATAAAAACTGTCATAATATAAGTACAAAACCACAACACATAACCATATACTGACATAATATAAATATGTTTGCACAACATGTAAAGGATCGTTGTACATAATGTAATAACAAACAGACATAATAATGGAGTTTCATCACGTCTAAAGACAGTGCCGGCGTTCCATACTATAGCCTAACTAGTTTTACGCCGATGTAGTTACGGAGTGTCGAAAACCGTCATGCAACGTTCTATGTTCCCGTTACGGAGAGTCAATGTGGCCCCAACCCGTCATGCAACGTTCTATGCTCCCGTTACGGGGGGTCAATAAGGCCCCAACCCGTCATGCAACTTTCTATGTTCCCGTTACGGGGGGTCAATAAGGCCCCAACCCGTCATGCAACGTTCTATGCTCCCGTTACGGGGGGTCAATAAGGCCCCAACCCGTCATGCAACGTTCTATGCTCCCGTTACGGGGGGTCAATAAGGCCCCAACCCGTCATGTAACTTTCTATGTTCCCGTTACGGGGGGTCAATAAGGCCCCAACCCGTCATGCAACGTTCTATGCTCCCGTTACGGGGTGTCAATAAGGCCCCAACCCGTCATGTAACTTTCTATGTTCCCGTTACGGGGGGTCAATAAGGCCCCAACCCGTCATGCAACGTTCTATGCTCCCGTTACGGGGGGTCAATAAGGCCCCAACCCGTCATGTAACTTTCTATGTTCCCGTTACGGGGGGTCAATAAGGCCCCAACCCGTCATGTAACTTTCTATGCTCCCGTTACGGGGGGTCAATAAGGCCCCAACCCGTCATGTAACTTTCTATGCTCCCGTTACGGGGGGTCAATAAGGCCCCAACCCGTCATGTAACTTTCTATGCTCCCGTTACGGGGGGTCAATAAGGCCCCAACCCGTCATGTAACTTTCTATGCTCCACAGATCACCAGACGCTGCTTATATTCACAAACCGAAGATGCATTATAATATGATCCGTTCCACGAGAAAACCAACATGATGGACTTTGCGTTATGTAATGACCTTAATCAGCCTTTGCAGTCCGCGTAGGCTAATCCGGGCCGACAAATTCCGTCGCAGGGAGATAGAGGTATAAAGTAATGGTTCCCGAAACAGAAAATACACAGGATGCGAAAAAGTGTCTGTCCGCGTTAGCTTGCGCAGTATTATTAGGCTGATCCGGGTCGATACTTTACGCAGAGTCCACAATGTTGGTTTTCTCGCGGGACGGCTCATATCAATATATCTGCGTAATGTATCGACCAGATCAGCCTGCGCTGTCCGCGCAGACTGATCCGGCCGACACATTCCGTCTAAGGGGAGATAGATAGAGTAGTGATTCCTGAAACAGAAAATGCACAGGAGGCGAAAGGTGTCTATCCGAGTAAGCCTGTGTGGCATGCTAAGGCTGATCCGGGTCGATACTTTACGTAGAGTCCACAATGTTGGTTTTCTCGTTGAACGGCTCATATCAGTCTTCGCTAGCACAAGTAAACCGATTACCTTTGAAAATGTATGAGACTATTCACAATGGAACCGTATCCATCCATTGTTCGACGTCTGAGGTCAATACATTTTCAAACTCATTCAAGTCAAACGATCGAAAGTATTTACCCGTTAAAAATGACCCGGGTTTACTTAGTTGCTACTTTTTTTCAAGATGTTTAAAACATCATGCGTTGCTAAGGTATCTTTATCAGGGTGTAAGGCAATTGGATCAGGTCATATATCAGAGTAACCTGGAGCTTTGGCACTTAATCAACTGACCTATTTTACCGTTTCCCGAATAAAACAAATCTGAAACAGTCGAATGTGATATAATCCAACAAACATGTGAACAATATCTGACAACATGAGTTATAATTTGGGAATATATATATGAATTCATTGTAGCAAAAGGAGAAGTTACTCTTCATGAGCAAGTTCTTGGCTCGCCACAATGTTTTCAAACGAGACCTTCTGTCTACAGGTGCGTTAACTGAGTCTGTATGTGGGATATGGGTAAATTACATTCATTAAATATCTATAGTATAAATCAAAATATACAATACCGTTTTAATTTAGAACATACACACTTTGTAAATTTATGCTTAATTTGGCATAGTATCTGTTACAATCATCTTTGTACATGATAGACACACTCTATTCATAGAAGAAATTCATTAATTCCTTCCCTTATACTGTACATGATAGATATACTGATTGTGATATATTGCTAACGATACTCCAAAATATGATTTATTTCAACATGTAGACCAACATTTTTATTTATTTTTACAAAAAGGCGCTACAGAAAATCAAAACATTTGCGACTATAAACGATGCAGATCACCCCGACGATCCGCACAGTCTAATTGATATCTGCACTGTTTATAATTTAAAGAAACATTTGATATACAAATTGTATGGATTTGAACTTCGATCTTTGTTTCCCAACTTTTTGGTTGTTGAATTTGTCCACATACTTCACCAACGTAGTCGATTTCATGCCGGGTAAACGATAAACAACATTTCTAATGTTAAATTAGACAAGTTGTTTGTTGGAAACCATTCGAGTTGAGAATGCAATCACTTGTCATTTGAACATATATAGCCCTTTCCCATATATAAGAAATATGTGGCAAACGCCTTTAAAATCATTTAGTCTAAACTATGGAAACTGTAGATGTAAAAGAAAGAACAATTATTGAATAAGCTTAAAAAGAATGAGACAAAAGACGAAATGCTTATTACGAAAACCATCTAGACAAAGCTATGGACACATTTTCTGTAACTGAAAGGAAAATGAGTATTGGCATAAAGAGAAATTGCTCACTATGAGCATTCTTTTCCTTTTACCGCAATGTTTTTAATTCAAAATGTGTCTAATACAAAGGCGTCAAAAGGCGCCTACATGTGGGAAATTATTATTTCCATGATGGCGTGTTTATCAGAGGCATCTGTATGAAGTAAAGGTTTTGATCTGGCATTGTATCTGTTACAATTAATAAGCTTTTAGTATTAATAATTTAAATGCCGATTCATTATAAAAACATGTATAGAATATGGACACCCTTTTTATTGACTAATCCTCAACCTCATATACGCCACTTTAAACAACCGTGAAGCACTATTCAGTTTCTGTTTGTTTGTTTTAATGGGGTGTTATGCCGTTTTCAACATAAGTTTGGTTATATCACGACAACAGTTCACTTGTTCATGATCCCTGGGTAAACACACCAGTACTAGGCTATTAAACGTGCCTTTCAAAGGACACTCCACCGTGACCGTCACTACTTATCAGTTATGCAAGGCTATAACACTCAAAGTGCGAGCAGACTCAGATGAACCTGCGCATTCGTTCGCATTTCATTTACAAGTGTTTAACAATGATAAGACATTAGATATATAGGAATGTGTTAAATTCCAGGGACGAGGATATCGAATGTAGGAACTCCGAGCCGGATAAGGGTTAACCCTTTCTCACATACAAACACAATCTGCTGAAAACGATTTTAGAAAACATCTATGCAAATTAACTTAAATGTCTCCATTAATGAAAGTATTCTCAGCGACTAAAGTTGAAAACGTTGTTACAAAAGTCGAAATTGCTCGTCTACAGAAATTTCTCCTTCAGTCACACTATGTTTTCATAAGTTATCTGACGCAAATACGTAGAAATGCCTCTGTAAGTGGAAATGGGTTAAATCTGTCTTCTTACCAAGTTAAGCCTACGTTTTATTAACCCCATGCTATCAACAAGTTATGTACTAATGTAACACTAAGGTTTGCTTTCGTTAAGAGAGATGGTCCAAGTTTCTGCACGGATGTTGCTGCATATTTATCACATAAGAGAAGGGGTTAACTCTCTCAGAGACAATGACAATATTGAGGGTTTTTTCAAACGATACAGATTCAGGTGAGACAGCTCGTGACGAACTGTCTAACCTGAAATCCGTTT